>CAJDSM010014365.1:1067-12534 GCA_903981925.1 Ostrea lurida
ATTACGGTAATGTAAGGAATCCACATTACTGTTATTTAGGAACATGGATCCTGATCTTGCAATTTATCAATGAAAAGGAAAACAGGGGCTTGAAACCATTGCTGGCAAGAGTGGACAGCATTAGAACAAAGCTATACAGAAATCCTTCAGTCATTTTGGGTGTGATTTGTTTGGTAATGCTTTGAATTCGAGAGCAAATGTTGTTATGGAGGCACTTGTTCTTTTCCTAGACCATTAATATACAGTCATAGTGTGTTTATGTTAAAACGATGCGACCCAATTCAACTTTCCTAGTAGATTGTTGGTATTTTTAACCATTAACTCAATTGTAGTAAACAGTGCTGAGTTGTAAGTAAAGACATTATGAATTCAGAGGAACACAAAGTGGTCAACATGTTGTTTATTCAGGCTGTTTAAAGTGGGATCCAATCAAGTCGTTAAATAGGAAGAGTAAATTTGCATAACCTATATCAGGGGGCAGGGGTAGTGAAAGGTCGATGATAACGAGTCATTTGACACTTCACATTCACAAGAAGTGCATCAACACACAATATTTAGTGGTGGGACATCAAAACACAACACACAACATTTGGTGGTGGGACATCAACACACAACATTTGGTAGTTTGACATCAACATGCACACAACATTTGGTGATCGGACATCAACACACGACATTTGATTGTGGGACATCAAAACACAACACACAACAGTTGGTGGTGGGACATCAACACACAACACTTGATGGTGGGATATCAACACACAACATTTCATGGTGGGACATCAAAACACAACACACAACAGTTGGTGGTGGGACATCAACACACAACACTTGATGGTGGGATATCAACACACAACATTTCATGGTGGGACATCAAAACACAACACACAACAGTTGGTGGTGGGACATCAACACACAACACACAACATTTGGTGGTGGGACATTAGATATTCTTTTTATTTTTACTGATTGCTGACTTATTGGAATATGTACAATGCCCTAACCATTACACGTAAATCTGATCAATTAGTTAATGAACACAAATTTTTGTTTTAGAAGAGAGACATATTGTGAATTAATGCAACTGTTAAGTATTTGCATAAATGAACAACCTGTGTCGCTAGGATAAATAGGTTAATAAATCGATTGACGTAATATTAGGGAGAAATTCCACATGCTCTGTTTAATTGGTAGTCCCTGTCTCCCCTAAATATTTACACTCTTAATCAATTTCCTTATTTGCTGTGGCATGTGCTCTTTTTCCACACTATAGTTTCACTCACTATGCCCGATATACCGTATTTGTCCTATTGAGCGCCCCAGGTGCTTAGAAAATTAAGAAAGGGGGGTGGTTATTAGGTCTGTCGGTTATGAAACTTGCATTGTGTATAAAGATATGTATTAAACCATAAATCGGTATATACCCCTGTACTCTAGGAATAAAATCCGACATCAATTGTTTACAAACGGGAAATAATCAACTTGGCTTTAATATAAAGTAAGTTGTTCTGAAGATTAGTTTAGTCATTCCATGTATGATTTGGTGAACTTTTATTTTCACTTTCTCACAGGGCAATGTCCAAGCACAAGTACATGCATATCTTGCATTAGAGGATTTCATGTTAACAAAAATATCTGGAATCCCGCGGCCATTAAGGGTCAAATTTTAGAGATAGATAAAGAGAGGTCAACAATCCTATGGACAAATNTGGCCATTAAGGGTCAAATTTTAGAGAAAGGTAAAGAGAGGTCAACAATCCTATGGACAAATATGTGATTGTAGTTTTAAAGGATGGTGTAGTAGTTTTGAAGGACTCTTTCATATATACAAATTTCTCAATACGACAGAGAGTTGATTGAACTTTAATGTATATGAGAGTTAAAACCAGAAAAAAGAATATCTAAATCAAACCTTTTATTATTAAAAGTACCTAAGTTGTTTGATTCAGCTTCATGCAAACTGGAGAGAATTTAGGTGGTATGAGGAGAAAATATACTAATTACAAGGTGAAAAGGTCAAGGTCATAACTAATTATAGGTTTACAAAGACCGATGCCTGCGTTATAAGCTCAAAAGATACTTGGTAGTAGGTTAGAAAATTAAGATTGAGCCAGGATGTTATAAAATACTAATAGTGTCATAGGTCTCTCAGAATCATCAATGAAGTTATTTTGTGAGGGGATTGCTTTACCTAAAAGTTTAATTTGAAGTATTCTGTGTAGTATTTTTAAAAGTTGGCGCCTTTTGGTTTGAAGTCTACATCCATTGTTTGGTGTAGGATAGTGTGGACAGAACTGTATCTTTGTATTGGAAATTTGTGTGATAAGTCTAAAGATGATGGTCTACATACACATATACCTATACAAACCCATCGTCCCGAGTTTGAACTAATTGGTTGACGCAACGTTTTTAATACATGTAGCTGTATCAAATTCAAATTACCGGGTATTGTATAGAAACAGACAGTTGATACATATATTGTCCTTACCATGCAGTATCATTAGAATTGGATGTCACAGACATTCAACCACTTGTGCCAATCATCGGCAGAGTTCTAATTGAAGGCAGTTAATATGATCACAGGGTTCCGTAAATCCAGTAATGAGTTCTTTACTAAGGTATGGGTATTACAGATTCAGAATTTAATGACAGAGGCATTTAAGTATTGGGTCTCCGGTTTGAAAGTTGGTGGAATTCTGTATATTTGGACAAGTAATGAGTATGTTATTATTGATAATGTAATATAGGATGAGATCAATAGATCAAATATACATTAAGATTACAGCCTGAAATTTCAACTGTGATGATAATCTTTTAAATTGATCACGCTCATTGGGAAATGCTATACATGACCATGAAATATTGAAGGTAATTCATGTGAAAATACACATATTGGATGATATGTCGAGTTAGTGTTAATTACGTGACCTTGAGCCTCGAATTGTTTGGTCCTGTGTTTGTCACTAGAAATATAGCTGTCATGGAGATTGGACTTATAAAATGCATCAAGTTCTTATGGCGATGTTCTCCTGTTGTAACCTGTCATAATTTTTTTTTTTTGAAGACTGAAATCTTCAAATTTTAAAAACTGTCACACCCATGTTTGTAGGGAACTGGGATTTTTATTAGAGTGTCTGTGACTTTGTTGCTTTCTATGACATGTTATGTACGCCCGTTTGAATTGATGTCATAAATGTTTTTATTTAAAACAAGCTACTTGACCTGCAAGTTCAACTTCTGACTTCGTGCAGTTCTTCACATGTAATAATGTGCTAGGTAATGTTTTTCTGATATGGTTAAGATGGATTTAATCCATTGTCGACTTGAGAAGATGTCTTGCATTCCATTTAACCTCCTTTGCTATGCTATGTAAAACTAGAAATGAAGCTCTGCAATAACAATTGGCTTTGTTCTGATTGAATATGCAAAGATATTTGCATGACAAGGAGGGTAGAATTCAAAACTAATGGAGGTAAAGAGAGATTTCAGATGAAGGTGCACTCAGAGAGAAGTTTAATGAGGCTGATTAGGATGATGATGAGCTGAGTTCATTAACTCTAAGAGTTCATCTTGCAATCAGTCAATTAAAAAAATTAACCATGAATTGATGCATGTAATACAAGCCTAATTTTGGAATATCATCACTAAGCATTGAACAAGTCAAAGTTGGAGGGAGTTGGTCAATATCTCAAGGTCAAGCTCGTTTGTCATGAAATACTGTCCTCTGTTCAGGGTGACTGTGGGCAATTTTGCTGCCAGTAAAAACAGTATATTTTCTCTTTGAAGATTTGATTGTATATATTGCAGTAGTTTGTTAACAGGCATTTTGTTTACAGTGAATTTTCTTTACAGTAGATATCCCTCAACAACAATGGAGATGAGGAGGATGCCCCAGAGAGAGACATTGAATGGCCCCACTCCATCACCTTCACAATGAATGCGAACCGTACTTGGGCAGCTGCCTACGAAACCCCCTCCCACCACCAATGGAGCTGACAGTCCAGAGGCGAGATCCGCAAAAGGTTGGCAGCGGGGGCCCACTGTTCCATCCATACAAAGGTAACACCATTAGGTGTTTGTGTCTGAAATGGAATATAAATTGTGCAAATAAAGGAAGGACATGAAAAATAAAAGTACATGGAAAATACATCTTAGAATAGGTAATAAATGGCTAAGTTGCATTGGTAAATTTTAAAAAGAAAAAAATTGGGCAGCCAGTTTCATTGATAGTATTTTATATTTTTAGTAATTACCTCCTGCAAATGAGGGGGGGGTGTTGTGTTATGTGATCCTGCTGTTCCCGTTCGTTCATCTGTCCCCCACTCCCATCTTGCTACTCCTTCTTACAGAATTCTATTAAATTTTCAGGGATTCTTTTTTAACATGAATACCCACTTGCAACCTCTCTATTTTAAAGTTTGATCTGAATGATTTTTGTGGGTTCCCATAGTAAAACATGGACTTTTCCTATATCTTGAATAGGGGGTTCAAAACTTCCCATCTGCATCTACTCTAAAATTCTATGAAACTTTAGGGTCTTTATTACATGAATCATTTGATGCCATTGTGCACCTTCCTTGAAAAATTTTGATCTGAATGATGATTAATACCTACAGGGGGGGGGGGGGGTGTTATCCACTAATAAGGTTTTGCTCCACAGTATATTCTAGTTTTGTGCCATAACTAAAAAGATTTGTTTTGGCAGGTTTCAGTGAAGCAGAAGTGAATACAAGTATGCTGATATCTTAAAACTTCTCCAAAGGTCATGGACTGGAGAAAGAGGGAAAGAAAAAAGAAAAGCTGCACTAAACTACAGAAAAGAAAATAGAACAGGCCATCAAAGGTAATAGGTCAAGGTCAGATATCTCAGCTAATGATGATGAGTTATTATTTTATTATCTTTTTTTCCACTCTAACGAAATGCAGTAATTTTTGTCCTCTAAGCTTAGTTAATTATAGAGCTAATTGGAAATGTGCGGGATGAGTAGTTATTTGTTTGTGGTCAATAATAATAGATACAAGTCGCACTAATTGGGAGGGCTATCCGTCTCCACATCAATGGGTGAAGGTGATGTCGATCTGTCAGTCAAGTTCAAGGACAAACTTAAAAGGGTAACATTATAATTGAAAAATAACAATTATTTAGCACAGAGTTGTCATTTTTAGGTCACCTGAGTAAACTCAAGGTGACCTTTGCATCGGTTTTCGTCCGTCGTCGTTGCGAGCGTTGCGTTGTGCGTCGTTGCGACGTGCGTCGTGCAGGGTTAACAATTGAACAATTTTAACTTCTTTCTTGATAACTACTGGTTCCAATTCTTTTCAAATTTTGGTATGAAGCATCTTTTGGACAAGGGGCACAATAAATTTGTATAAATTTCAGGTCTCTGCCCCCCTGGGGGCCTTAGGGGGTGGGCAAAAACTGCCCAAAACTGACCAATTTTCAAAAATTCTTTTCTTCTT
Source organism: Ostrea lurida (assembly GCA_903981925.1). Classification (NCBI taxonomy): domain Eukaryota; kingdom Metazoa; phylum Mollusca; class Bivalvia; order Ostreida; family Ostreidae; genus Ostrea; species Ostrea lurida. Next base: position 6,528 of record CAJDSM010014365.1, read on the forward strand.
TACAACCGCACATGCCTGAGAGAAACTAAATGCTAGTGATGTAGAGCAGAAGGCCTTTTACCAAAATTGTTAAATTTGGTGATCCCGGCGGGGTAGGTAGGGTCTGAACCCCAGGCGGGCCAAACTGTACATAGTGTATATATGCTGTAAAACATTTGAAAACATCTTCTTTAATGCTATTAATAGTAAATTTAAAACTAAAATGGATATTTGGAATGAGCAGGGAGTTTTCTATTATAAATTGTAATTTCATGACCCTAGGGGTAGGGGTTTTGGTATTAGGGTGGGGCAAAATGGGTCATTTGAGAAATGTTGTTTACAAATTGAGCATTTTTAACTTTCTTCTTTGATAACCACCAGGTCCAATTCGTTTCAATTTGTTATGAAGCATATTTTGGCAAAGGCACATAAATTGTAAATTTCAGTCTTCTTGCACCCCTGGGGCCTTGGGTGGTGGGCCAAAAACTGCCCAAAAAGTGACCCAATTTCAAAAAAAATCTTTCTTCTTTACAGCCACAAATGTCGAGAGAAACAAATGCTAGTATGTAGAGCAGGAAGGCCTTTACCAAAACGTTTTAAATTTGGTGATCCCCGGGGTAGGTGGTTCTGACCCCAGGGGCGGGGAAACTTGCGTACATATGTTTATATATAAAAACATTGAAAGCATCTTTTTTAATGCTTATTGATATTAATGTGAAACTAAAATGGAATATTTTGATATGAATAGAACCTTTTTATCAAAAATTGTAATTCTTGATTCCTAGGGGTTAGGGGTTTTAGTATTTCAGGGTGGGGCCCAAAAGTGTATTGATGAAATATTGTTAACATGAACATTTTTTTAACTTTCTTCTTGATAAACTGCCATTTCCAATTCTTTTCAAAATTTTGGCTTGAAGCATCTTGGAGACAAGGGGCACATATAATTGTTGTAAAATTTCGAGGTCTCTTGCACCCCTGGGGCCTGGGGGGGGGGGGGCAAAAAACTGCCTAAAAATGAACCAATTTCAAAAAATCTTCTTCTTTACAACCGCACATGTTTAGAGAAACCTATGCATAAGTGATGTTTAGAGCAGGAAGCCTTTACCAAAATTGTAAATTTGGTGATCCCGAGGTAGGGGTTCTGACCCCAGGGCAAGGGCGGGGGGGGAGGGGCAAACTTGCGTACATAGTGTTTATTGTTAAACATTTTTTGAAAGCATCTTTTTCAATGCTATTGCTATTATAATGTGAAAGTAAATGAAATATTTGGAATGAGAAGGGAGCCTTTTATCATAATTATCCCCCCCCCCCCTGCAACAAGTTAAGGGGGGGGGGTACTGGGTTACCGGAATCATAATTGTCTGTCCATCCGGTCTGTAGGCAGAATGGTCCCAGGACTTTAAGTGTTATAGCCTTTCCACTAGGTCACCATATCATGCAATTTTATGGTCTACCCATGGGAACAAAGGTTGTTTTCCTATTGAATTTTGGGGTCAAAGGAAAGGTTCACGCGCACTGGACATCAAAGTAGCAATATGGTTTTCCGAGTTCCAGAGGGCATTATTCCTTTCACCTAAGAGTCACTATTTCATATATATATACTTACTCATGAAGACAAAGCTATTTTTTATTGAATTTTAGGTCAAAAGGTCAAAGGTCAAAGCTCATTTGGACATTTAAGTAGCAATATGGTTTTTCATTAAAAAATCTTTAACAAATCGGTGAGAATGAAATGATATCTTCTTGTGTATAATGAATAGGATTCATATGCATGCACATATTGAAAGGTATTTAACATGTTGAATAAAATACTCTGTATTTGAGACTTAAGAAATGCAAATATTGAGACTCCCTTGTGTGGGCTTGATACTCAGTGACCGTTAAGGCCTGTGGGCTCTTGTTCATTCCAGAGAAAGCTGTCCCAGAGGATCAGAAACCAAAGCTAAAGAAAACTGACAAAAGGATTGTTGCTAGTGGCAACAAAAAACCAGAAAAAGCAATCAAAGAAAGGTAATATCGATTGGGGAAAAATATAATCAATCGTAAGAGCTGTTGCAACAAGATGAATAATAAAATGTTTGCAGGAAATTAAAAAGAGATGTGTACATTAGTGAATTGAGTATGGAATACATTAATATGTAAGTATCAAAAGTGCATGGGTTAATTTTTCATGATTTTGGCCTATTATCAATGTGTAGATTGGTTTGTTTTTGTGTAATGTCAGTCTGTATAAAATTATTTTTAAGCGTATTAAACCTTTGTTAATGTTAAATGAGTTTCTTCAATGTTAAGCAATATTTTATTTTAAAATTGGCAATTAGGGGCCTGCTCTTTTTGTAACATGGAATATCAACATTTTAATTGCTTTTTTTTTTTTTTTTTAGATACTATCGTTATTTTATCACATATTTCACTAAATATAATTCAGTCAATTTGCAAAGAATATAACCATAAATAATAACTGTATTTTGTTAGATATTATAACCCACATCATCGTTGTCATGACTATTTTGTAGATATTTATAACCCACCTCATCGTGGCGGGCAGGCCAGGAGGTCTTCTACGAGAACTAGGTTCCAGCAAAAACCAGGCGGGACATCGCAAGACCAGTAGTGCTATTGAGAATTTGTATGTGTAAGTGCGTTTCAGACGCTACTTTTACTCATTCAAAGGAAAAAAGATTGAATTGTATCATATCAAGGCAAGAAAGTTAATCACACCAAAATAAGTACTGACTGGAGTATTTATATTGTCTTTTTAGTTTCTATCCCTAGGGAACTGAGCTAAATTATAATATACAGTTTTGAACTAAACACTCCAATACCATGGCTACTGTCTCAAGTGATTCGGAAAGTCCCAGGCACCTATTTTCTAAAGTATTTTTTTTACCCTCTCCAAAGTTTTTTCTTGATTTCCATCAAGTTTGAGATAATGAGGTTCAACTGTAGAACATTTAATGATGCAAGGAATGCCTGTTGTATTTGTTAAACATACAGTTTTATGGAGACAGATAAATTAGAGAAATTTCTGTTTGAAGTATTTAGGAGTGTGGGTGTTGTTCTAGCATTTTTAAATCACATATTGCATATCTCTTTTTTTGTCACGTTTTCTTTAAAAGATCTAATCAGTTGAAGGTTTTATGAAATTATTTAGTAAATTTTATGTATTATAAAAAAACTAATTGTATGAGGTTAATTCTAGTCCTATCGTTTATTTTCACCTTTGACATTAAAGAAAAGACAACCAGATGAATCCATTAGGTTAATCTATAATACATTAGCAGTGTCTCAAACTAAGGGGGGTGTAATATCAACATGCAATACTTGTTGATTTAAAAAGTTAAATGGCCTGAGCTTTTAAATTTCCTTCAGCTGATCAGCAAATCTTCAATTTTCATTTTGGGACATTAAATTGTGTTATTTTATTCTTGCACTGTTCCCTGTTTTGTACAAAGGAATTTTGTCCAAATTAAAGTTTATTGATAGAGATAAGAAATGACTTCTATTTCTTTTGTAAGATACAAGACAGGTTTTTATGCCCCGTAATCAAAGAGAGGGACAGGTTTTGTATGCCTCCGTAATCAGAGATTGATGAGATTACAGTTTTTTATCTGTTCTGTTTGTTAGAAAAAAACTTTAGCCTTGGTCATGATTTTGAGTGGAAGATGATAGGGCCTTCCTATTTCACATATGTATTCTTTGACAAAAACCTTTCTTTCAAAAACATTGTTTTTTCTTGTTTACTTGTAGGCGTAAGCATCAATGATTGTCAGACCACAAAACGACCGGGGCCAATAAACCATGACAACGAATTAGACAAAACTAGAAGACATGACTGAGCCAAAGATCTTTGGCAACAGCTCTAGAGTTAGAAAGAGCCAAAAGGCCACTTTCGGAGGAGGCCAGAAAATTCTTCTCTTGATCTGAAAATTGGTACTTAATGTTTGTTTGTACAACCAGAATTCATTAACTTTACCAAAAACTCATAATGCAGTGAATTGAAAATCATTAGCAAATTTTACTAACAATTTTATGATATATGGTTAATAGTTGTTATACTTCAGAAGGACATATTTGAATACTCCACCACGTTGTGACAAAAACCAATTATTCTCAAAAAAACTCCTCGTCAACAGATGAAGAGAAAAAGACTAATATGTGAACTGTTGATCTTTTACAGGTTCAGAGAATGAGGTGATGAAGACGTGGCAAAAGAGAATGAAGAAAATATTTAAAACGCAGAAGATCAAACCAAAAGGAAGGCCAGTAAAACAAACAGGTGGGTTTTGAGACCCCAGGATATATCCAGATAAATCCAGGAATCGTGTGTTGTAAACATTGTTATATCCAATGTAGACATGGTGTTTTGATTGGGTCTGGTAGTTAATGAGGTCTGTTGAAGGTGGTTGTGGTTTCATTTGTTCTAAATGATTTACATGTACTAAATTCTAGAAAGTAAACTTTATATAACTGGTCTCAAAGATAAGCCTGAATGATTTGCCTTGTTTAGGTTTTGGGGGCTGTTATTGTTGTCAGAAACTGTGATGGTTGCAGTAGTATTGTTTTGCAATGAATCTTGGTATAAACAGAAAATATGTTTAGCCTACACATGTGGGCTGATGTTTACTCGGGGACTGTCCCCACAATAATTTGGTTTTATAATGGTTTCAGTGTGCCCAGCTATAAATCAAATTGTGTGTTACAAGTAAAATTATTTTTTTTTTTTAATTCAGATCTGTATGGTGGTATATGTCAAAGATTTGTAAAAACTTTAGCCTTGGTCATGATTTTTTGAGTGGAAGATGATAGGCCTTTCCTATTTCACATATTGTATTCCTTTTGACAAAACCTTTCTTTCAAACCACATTGTTTTTCTTGTTTACTTGTAGGCGAAGCATCAATTGATGTCAGACCACAAAACGACCGGGGCCAATAACCATGACAACGAATTAGACAAACTAGAAGACATGACTGAGCCAAGATCGGCCAACAGCTCTAGAGTTAGAAAGAGCCAAGGCACTTTCGGAGGAGGCCAGAAAAAGTTCTTCTCTGATCTGAATATGGTACTTCAATGTTTGGTTGTACAAACCAGAATTCATTAACTTTACCAAAAACTCATATATGCAGTGAAATTTAAATCATTAGCAAATTTTACTAACAATTTTATGATATATGGTTAATAGTTGTTATACTTCAGAAGGACATATTTGAATACTCACCACGTTTGACAAACAATTATTTCTCAAAAAACTTCCTCTGTCAACAGATAAGAAAGACTATATGTGAACTGTTGATCTTTTACAGGTTCAGAGAATGAGGATGATGAAAACGTGGCAAAGAGAATGAAGAAAATATTAAACGCAGAGATCAACCAAAAGGAAGGCCAGTAAAACAACAGGTGGGTTTGAACCCCAGGATATATCCAGATAAATTTAGGAATCGTGTGTTGTAAACATTGTTATATCCATGTAGACATGGCGTTTTGATTAGGGTCCTGGTAGTTAATGAAGTCTGTTGAAGGTGGTTGTGGTTCATTTGTTTCATGATTTACATGTACTAAATTTCTTAGAAAGAAACTTTAATATAACTGGTCTCAAAGATAAGCCTGAATGATTTGCCTTGTTTAGTGGTTTTGGGGGCTGTTATTGTTGTCAGAAACTGTGATGGTTGCAGTAGTATTGTTGCAATGAATCTTGGTATAAACAGAAAAATGTTTAGGCTACACATGTGGGCTGATGTTTACTCGGGGACTGTCCCCACAATAATTTGGTTATAATGGTTTCAGTGTGCCCAGCTATAATCAAATGTGTGTTACAAGTAAAATTAATTTTTTTTTTAATTCAGATCTGTATGGGTGTATATGTCAAATAATTATGTCAACTTGTCAAGTAATTCTGTTGACTTGTCAAATGATTTTGGTGACTTGTCATTTCCAATTACATTGTATCTTTTTAATTTTGATCTGCTAATGCATTTACTGACATCTACTTTCAGTGTTAATATCTGACGATCTGACAAAGTCAGCAAA
>CAJDSM010014365.1:15793-27137 GCA_903981925.1 Ostrea lurida
AAAGAGAGAGATTTATCAGATGCAAGAAAATAATAAAGTATGATTTTAACTTTCAATTAAACAACACTTAAAAAGCAAATTCTGAAGACTTCAACTGGCCCTCTGGTATGAATGCCTCCAGAAAAGTTTTCAGGGGTGGTGGGGGTGGTGATGGGGTTGCACCTCTGATAAACTTCTCCAAATTGTGGGCTGCAGCTCCAGCATGATACAATGTTAGCATTTCTTGGGAGGATGTAGCCTTACAACTCCCCACACGAGATTCCTAACAACATTATAAATTACAGAAAAATTTCTAAACATGTAGAAAGTTTTACTGAGAAGGGTTCACAAATTAAGGCCCTTGTTCTTATATTGTGCTTGTGAAATTGGGAATCTTCATCTCTTGTTTAGTTGAGACTGCAGGATTTGGGCTCGAGAAATTCAAGAAAGCTCAAAACCATAGTGGATTAAAACTTGGGAAAGTCTCAATTAGAGCAATGGGAATGGATAGAAAAAGCAATAGCCCAATTTTTCAAAATACGCATGAAAAATCTAAATATCTCATGTTTACCGTAATGATTAACCAAAGAGCAAGTCTATATTGTTTGTATAGTAGAATAGATTTCATTCAAGATACTAATGACAATACTTGTTTACCAGCAATGAACGTTTAAGGAGTAAAAGATTTTTTTTAACCAATAGTGGGTTGTTTTAAATGATAAACCAACATTTAAATGGACCAAATTTTGACATAAGTATATTAATATCAAAGCTAAATATTTGATTAACTTTAGAAAAACTTCATTTCACTGAATGAATTCACTGGGAAATTCCAAACACACCACCATACAAAAATCTTGAGTCTAATATTTAATAGGTCAATGTTGTGCCTAATTTACATTCACTTTTATACTGCTTAGCTAGAGAGCAGCATTGATGGTTCTTTTTTTTGGATCTAGGTGCAGAGAAGTGAGAATATCATTTACTAACTGTGATTGAAAAAACTAAAAAGTTATCCTGGATTTTAAATTCATTTTCTCTGCCCTGCAAATAGCTGGGTATCACATTAATTGCGTTTTCTCATATTTACTTTAAATAAAGACACCACCACTGGATAAAGTTACCGAACCTCCCGTTATTTAACGAACCTCCCGTTATTTAAGATCACAGATTTCATTCTCCTGCCCATATTTATTGACTGAGCATTAACTTAAATGTCAACTGATATCCCTAAAATCTGAGCATTTAAGTCAAAATATTACCTTCTTTGGTTTGACCAAATTCATATTGACTGTACAAAAGAATCGAGAAAATGTCTCTACTTTGTATGAGGTGTACAGATATGTGTCCAGAAATTGAAATAATAACACAACTACAGGTTCCAATGATTCACTCGTTAACATTCTCACATCAACATAGTGATAAAAATAAGCAAAACTTGAAGACTGAATCAAGTGACCCCAATGTACAACACAGAACACTACTGTAGAAACATATAATGGAAAATTACTGCACCCCATTTCAAACCATTAAATGTCACTTCAGACTTGCATATCTATTCAACAATGAGGGCAGAAAAATCGCCCAGTATACAGAATAAAACTGCCCCCGGCCCAGCCCTGTTCGCCCAGTATACAGAATAAAACTGCCCCGGCCCAGCCCTGTTCGCCCAGTATACAGAATAAAACTGCCCCCGGCCCAGCCCTGTTCCGCCCAGTATACAAGATAAAACTGCCCCGGCCCAGCCCTGTTCGCCCAGTATACAGAATAAAACTGCCCCCGGCCCAGCCCTGTTCGCCCAGTATACAGAATAAAACTGCCCCCGGCCAGCCCTGTTCGCCAGTATACAGAATAAAACTGCCCCGGCCCCAGCCTGTTCGCCCAGTATACAGAATAAAACTGCCCCCGCCCAGCCCTGTTCGCCCAGTATACAGAATAAAACTGCCCCCGGCCCAGCCCTGTTCGCCCAGTATACAGAATAAACTGCCCCGGCCCAGCCCTGTTCGCCCAGTATACAAGATAACCGGGGCAGTTTTATTCTGTATACTGGCGACAGGGCTGGGCCGGGGGCAGTTTTATTCTGTATACTGGGCGAACAGGGCTGGGCCGGGGCAGTTTTATTCTGTATACTGGGCGAACAGGGCTGGGCCCGGGGCAGTTTTATTCTGTATACTGGGCGAACAGGGCTGGGCGGGGGCAGTTATTCTGTATACTGGGCGAACAGGGCTGGGCCGGGGGCAGTTTTATTCTGTATACTGGGCGAACAGGGCTGGGCCGGGGGCAGTTTTATTCTGTATACTGGGCGAACAGGGCTGGGCCGGGGCAGTTTTATTCTGTATACTGGGCGAACAGGCTGGGCCGGGGCAGTTTTATTCTGTATACTGGGCGAACAGGGCTGGCCGGGGGCAGTTTTATTCTGTATACTGGGCGAACAGGGCTGGGCCGGGGCAGTTTTATTCTGTATACTGGGCGAACAGGGCTGGGCCGGGGCAGTTTTATTCGTATTACTGGCGTTTCTGCCCTCATTGTTGAATAGATATGCAAGTCTGAAGTGACATTTAATGGTTTGAAATGGGGTGCAGTAATTTTCCATTATATGTTTCTACAGTAGTGTTCTGTGTTGTACATTGGGGTCACTTGATTCAGTCTTCAAGTTTTGCTTATTTTTATCACTATGTTGATGTGAGAATGTTAACGAGTGAATCATTGGAACCTGTAGTTGTGTATTATTTCAATTTCTGGACACATATCTGTACACCTCATAGCAAAGTAGAGACATTTTCTCGATTCTTTGTACAGTCAATATGAATTTGGTCAAACCTAAAGAAGGTAATATTTTGACTTAAATGCTCAGATTTTAGGGATATCAGTTGACATTTAAGTTAATGCTCAGTCAATAAATATGGGCAGGAGAATGAAATCTGTGATCTTAAATAACGGGAGGTTCGTTAAATAACGGGAGGTTCGGTAACTTTATCCAGTGGTGGTGTCTTTATTTAAAGGTAAATATGAGAAAACGCAATTAATGTGATACCCAGCTATTTGCAGGGCAGAGAAAATGAATTTAAAAATCCAGGATAACTTTTTAGTTTTTCAATCACAGTTAGTAAATGATATTCTCACTTCTCTGCACCTAGATCCAAAAAAAAGAACCATCAATGCTGCTCTCTAGCTAAGCAGTATAAAAGTGAATGTAAATTAGGCACAACATTGACCTATTAAATATTAAGACTCGAAGATATTTTGTATGGTGGTGTGTTTGGAATTTCCCAGTGAAATTCATTCAGTGAAATGAAGTTTTTCTAAAGTTAATCAAATATTTAGCTTTGATATTAATATACTTATGTCAAAATTTGGTCCATTTAAATGTTGGTTTATCATGTTAAAACAACCCACTATTGGTTAAAAAAAATCTTTTACTCCTTAAACGTTCATTGCTGGTAAACAAGTATTGTCATTAGTATCTTGAATGAAATCTATTCTACTATACAAACAATATAGACTTGCTCTTTGGTTAATCATTACGGTAAACATGAGATATTTAGATTTTTCATGCGTATTTTGAAAAATTGGGCTATTGCTTTTTCTATCCATTCCCATTGCTCTAATTGATGACTTTCCCAAGTTTTAATCCACTATGGTTTGGAGCTTTCTTGAATTTCTCGAGCCCAAATCCTGCAGTCTCAACTAAACAAGAGATGAAGATTCCCAATTTCACAAGCACAAGTATAAGAACAAGGGCCTTATAATTGTGAACCCTTCTCAGTAAAACTTTCTACATGTTTAGAAATTTTCTGTAATTTATAATGTTGTTAGGAATCTCGTGTGGGGAGTTGTAAGGCTACATCCTCCCAAGAAATGCTAACATTGTATCATGCTGGGAGCTGCAGCCCACAATTTGGAGAAGTTTATCAGAGGTGCAACCCCATCACCACCCCCACCACCCCTGAAAACTTTTCTGGAGGCATCATACCAGAGGGCCAGTTGAAGTCTTCAGAATTTGCTTTTTAAGTGTTGTTAATTGAAAGTTAAAATCATACTTTATTATTTTCTTGCATCTGATAATCTACTATTTTTATTTGAGAAGGGAGCATTAATGATCTTGGTTGGCTGTTGTGTGTAGCTTACATTGACCAACACTAACAAATAGAAGTTTAATTTTATCTTTACAATTTTTGAACTTTCAATTCCAGATCTTAACACTCTCCTATGAACAAACTTTTTTATACCTAAATTTATACCTAAATGTCTTTCAGGGTTGAATTCGAGGATGTCCAAGGCAAGCCAAAGAGTAGTAGCCATGAAAGGAATAGTGTTCTTGATGGAAATTTAAACAGTGCTAATGTGAAAAACCTAGGTGGATTAACGTTCAATGTGGATGGTGTACTGAACAAGTTTTCGGAAGCTTTACACAGTCGTGGTAATGATATTAATTCTGGATACGGGGGCTCAGTGTCGTCAACAGGAAGTCAGGATCGTCCACATGTGTACGGGAGCGAGGATCCAGGCACCCGGAGTAAGGCTGACAGAATCCAGGCCATCATGAATACTGCTGCTACACTACAGCAGAAAATCCAGATGGAAACCTCCAAAATCACTGGAGAAAAACCCGAACGTAAGATACTATTGTCCAATTCCGCCAGGTGTCTAGGCTTGTACTGGGTAGAATTTAAGTTTGTTGTGAGAGTACACTTACTACCAAAGTAGATATTGATATCACAAATACCGAGACTTAGTGTGTGTTTGCAGTATAGTTTTATTGTTTGATCATTCAATAAGATCACACACACAGCATGAAACAGTGGAGCACAATTAATTTCACATGTTGTGTAATTTTTGAAGAAGAATATAAGCATTTATTTTCTGAAGTCAAGGGGCATATTGTTTTTGGTTTGCTTATGTTAACATTAATTGTAACTGTTTAAGCATACAAGTTAGAGACTTCAGTACTTGCAGATCAGAAAGGTCAAGGTCATAGCTAAATGTTGGTCATTGGATGTTGTCGTGTACAAATTAAGGCATACTGTTTCTCAAACACATCTTTGCTGTGATTTTTTTTTTCCCCCCCCTTTGTGATAGAATTTTCATGGGTAGTTTTTGTCAACAAACATTTGTCCACAACTAAACTGAGTATGCATTAAATTGTCTACTGTTTGAAAACTGTATATCTACAAAATTAAATACCCTTGAATACAAACAAAAAAATTGGCCGCCAGAGGATTTGGTGACCTTTGAACTGTAGACGATGTATGAATGATGTTAATATTAGTGTTGTGATCTATAATAGTCCATAGCAAAGGTTTTGTATCTCAGGAAGAAATCAAGTCAGAAGGTACAGAAGTATATCAGGCGAGAAAATGGTGATTCCTGACATTCACAGACATGTAGTCCGTACATTGTGTGTCTGTTTGTCTTAGAAGGGTCATGCATTATTCTCTCGACAACTGATTCATGAACAATGGATTAAAGAATAAAAAGAACTGTTTACCTAATTCCTGCATTCAATACAACCAAGTGGATTATTTTTTATTTAATTCTTCTTTGAAACCTTCTTCATACAAAAACAAATATACTACTTCGGCATATTAAGCAAAATATTTTGCAAAGTTGAAATACACTTATGTGCTCAGAAAACCATGAAAAAGTGCTTTATTTTTTCAAAACCATTATTCATTAAATTGAAAAAAAAAGTAGTATACTTATGTATTATTAAATTTTCAAAGAACTCTGAAGTACCCGCCATGCAGTGAGACTTTAACCAGTACACAATGTACAGAGCTGAATTACATACAGAAGTATTGATAAATGTAATTCACAAAATTAATAATTATCTCAGTTGACTGATTTAGATGAAAAGTCTTTGACTAATATTTTATTATCTTGAAAATGTCTGCATGACCTTTTCTTTGGCAGTGAACAAGTAAAACAACCCCCAAGAGTTTCATTTTTATTCCGCTAATTAAATGTATTGGTAGTGTAAGCTATTTTCATTTTCAATAGTATTTATATCCTCTTTATGGTGCAATAAACTTTGCTCTGAGGTTGAAGATTTTAATTACAGTTTTGTATTTTCAAATGGCTAGTATAAGTGGGGTGAATCGATCTATATATAAACTGTTTACACTGTAAATTTTAGTGTTTGAATTTCTAGGCGTAGACTTAGAAAATTCGGTATACTGCTAATAAAAGTATTCTTTTTGTCTACTAAATAATTAGACTGTTTTCCTGATCAGATTTAAACTCTTTAATTATTAATTATTAGTGATTTATTGAGTGTACAGTCCAAATTTTCTTGGCATATGTTTGAATTAGTTAACTGATTGGGTAGATTCTTTTAGAATGTACATTGGCTGCATATGTTACTGTGGAATTCTGTTTAGCTCATGGCATTTTGTGTTTCTAGAAAGGTTTTCTAAGGCAATACAGGCAATTCAGAGAATTGCTATGACATGTTATCGTTACATCATCATTCCTTTTTTAAATTCGTATTTTTTTCATTGGCATGTCTCAAATTAGTTCAGATCTTTATCAGTTTACAGTGAATAAGCTTACTTGCTAGATAAGAAGAATTTTTGGAGAAGGAAAATTGAAAACTTGACACGTTTGGTTTTCAATTTATCTGTTTGCTTACCGGGCCTAAACAAGCTATCAATCTGTTTACCCTCATTTATTTTTGGTGGTGGTAAAGAAATATCTTGTCTTTTACATTATTTACATAAACTCAATCTTATTTATATGACACAAACAAGATGACTTCTAGTATCTTGCCAAAAATTGGTCCATCCTTAGAAAATTGTGGAATATATGATTTGAATTTACCAAATGGAGTAACACTTTATAGTGTTATTAGATCACATCTAATGAGATTGCATTTGCACCCCACTGCACAGTAGTCATTTGTGTACGTATTTGATTGACTCCTGCTTTGAGTAAGGTCAGACATGGTCCACTAGTGCTTTGGAATGGTTTAGCCAGGTCTGTGGAGGTGCTGAATGGAAATAACCACAGTCAGTTGATGAGCAGCAGATAAGCTGAATGCTCTGTCATTATTTTCATGTAATTAGTGTTACAAAGCCTCACAATGTAGATAAGTTACTCCTGATCGAAAATGGAACTTGTCCAATTGCTTGTCTTATGTATTATGATTTTTTGTTTTAATTATTTTTTTTTTTTTTTTTAACGAATAGAAAGAGTGCTCACTGCATTTATAAGGAATTCAGTGTTTGATAAAAGAAGATTGATGATTTAATGTGAAGTGAGATTTAAAAAAAATTATTTTCAAAGATAGAAGTAAAATAGTCCCTTTTCACATGACTGGTCAATGATTAGGAGTGGNTGTTTATAAGGAATTCAGTATTTAATAAAAGAAGATTGATACCTTTTAAATTGATTTAAAGTGAAGTGAGATTAAAAAAAATTATTTTCAAAAATAGAAGTAAAATAGTCCCATTTCACATGACTGGTCAATGATTAGGAGTGGAATATTTTGCACTTGAAACTTTTTAGAAGAGTTATCCACCCTTGATGAAATAAGAAAAATTTAATTTCCTAAAAACATCTGCTGTAAATATTTCCTTGAAGAGAGAGTGTATTTAACTTTTTACCAAGGAAAATACAATTTCTTTTAAAGATCTTTTGATAAAACCTTGATAAAGCACTCTCCTTCTGCAGACTTCAATGTAAAATTCAAGGTGAAAGAAATCAAACAGTAATTGAAATTTGTAAATTCCTAAGGTGGATTATTTTTATTTGATAAGCACTTTAAAATGATCCCATGATTACAAAAATCGCACCATATATTCATTTGATATGAAATATGATCGTTATACATTGAACGCCTTAAATGATAAAACATTTTCAGTGCTTCTCTATTTACTCTTACGAGAAATAGTACAATGAATTAAAACATACATAGCATGTATGACTAATTCAGAGCATAAGCATGATTTATGCACAAAACATTTTATACTGCCCTGTGGTAACATAACAAACAAGCACACAAACTACAGTCAAACCTCGTTATCTCCAACTTGGTGGGACTGAGAACAAACTTCAAGATATCTGAGGATATGAATATCAAGGGAAAAATACTTAAAGAAAGTGAAATCACTTTGACATATCCATGGTATTCGAGATATCAGTGTCGAGATACCGAAGTTCGACTGTACATATATATATAATATTATGAAGATTAACGAAGTGAATTGATCGTATGTATTTATGTAATTATAGTGTACAAGAGAAGGGCATTACCTCAGTCAAGCGATGAGGAAGATTTTGTTACACGTTACGAGAGATTAACTGGTGCTCAACAAGACTTCTCCGTCTTCTCCTCCAACCTGCCAGGTACAAAATGTCGGTCTACTTTGTTATTATTTATTTGACTGGACCAAAACATGTTGGCATCAATCACATAAGACACAAAGTTATGTAATACAACTGAATTACATAAAATGTACATATGGGTATTTCATTAACTATCTAGGTCACCTGAATAAACTGGTGACCAAATTGCAATTGGTCAGGGTTGTCCATCGTGCATTAACTCTTCAACATTTTTAACTTCCTCTTGATAACACTTTTCTAATTCTTTTCAAATTTGGTATGTTACATCTTGGGGACAAGGGGACATAAATGTAAATTTCAGGATTCCTTTGCATTTTACATGTATTGCCTGTATTCATGAAATAAAATTTAGTTTTTATATAAATAGGTCAACAGAGGATATCTCGAGATTCTGGCCCGACTGAAGAGAACACGATAGAAACGGCAGCCATCCGGATCCAGGCAGCTTCCGAGGTCACACCGTCCGGCAAAGTCTGAACTGGAAGCTGCCATCAGGGAACAGTGTCAAAACTAGTCACAGAAGGGGAATGCATGAGAGGTATCGAAAATGAGCAAATTGTGGATACTGTAAACAGCTTGTTTCACCTATAGTTATTTGTTTGCTTTATAATTTTATGAGAAATTAAAAGTGCAAAATTACATGCGAAGTTTCTATGTTGTGATATTTCTAGCATAGTTGCTTAATTTTCTTTACATGTTGGAATTAAACATTGTCACATATGACAGTAAATTTTTGACAAAATTTTGTTAATGTAAAATTGTCTCCGAAATTGAGAGTTAAAAAGATTGGCATTTCGATTGGATTTTCGATTCGGGGGCATATATGTTTTTGGTCTGTCCATCTGTCTGTCCATTTGTCTGTTTGTCTGCAAAAATTTAACATTGGCCATAACTTTTGAATGGCAAGTGATGGGTCTTTCATATTAACACATGTGTCTTCCTTATGACAAGCCCTTTCTACTGAAACCATCATTTTTAACTCCTGACTTTGACCTTGAAGTTTGACCTACTTTTCAAAAACTTAACATTGGCCATAACTTTGGAATGGCAAGTGATGGGACTTTCATATTACACATGTGTGTTCTTTATGACAAACCCTTTCTACTGGTACCATAATTTTTTACCTACTGACCTTGACCTTTTAGTTTGATCTACTTTTCAAAAACTTGAACATTGGCCATAACTTTTTAATGGCAAGTGATGGGACTTTATATTACACATGTGTGTCCTTATGACAAACCCTATCTACTGGTACCATAATTTTTACCTCCTGACCTTGACCTTTAAGTTTGACCTACTTTTCAAAAACTTTAACATTGGCCATAACTTTTGAATGCCAAGTGATGGGACTTTCATATTACACAAAACTTAAACATTGGCCATAACTTTTGAATGCCAAGTGATGGGACTTTCATATTTCACATTGTGTTCCTCATGACAAGCCCTTTCGACTGGTACCAACATTTTTGACTTCCTGAACTTGACCTTGAAGTTTGACCTACTTTTCAAAAATTTAAACATTTGCCATAACTTTTGAATGGTAAGTGATAGATTTTTCACATGCATAATCTTTTGGCAAGCCCCCTTTCGCTGGCATGTGGAATCCGGGGACATCAGTGTTCACAAACACATTTTGTTCCTGTTTGAGGCACAATAATTAATGCACACATTTATATTGCAGGATGACACAAATAACAGAGACAGACACAATCTCTGTAACAGTGACAGAAGACTCCGAGATGAGTCCCCCTCACTCACCGCAAGGTAAACGCACTCACCGTAAGGTAACTCGCTCACCACAAGGTAAACTCACTCACCACAAGGTAAACTCACTCACCGCAAGGTAACTCGCTCCAAGGTAACCAGTCCTAGAGATGTTGTACAGAAAATATGTACCATTTAATGCTGCACAAAGAATGCAGAATTTTCTGATATCACACTTTTCTGGGATTTTTAGGTCACCTGAGTAAACTCAGGTACCTATTGCAATTGGTTTTCGTCCGTCGTCGTCCGTCGTGCGTTAACAATTGAACATTTTTAACTTCTCTTGATAACCACCAGTCCAATTCTTTTCAAATTTGGTATGAAGCATCTTTGGGACAAGGGGCACATAAATTGTAAATTTCAGGTCTCTTGCACCCCTGGGGCCTTGGGGCGGGGCAAAAACTGCCCAAAAAATGACCAATTTTCAAAAATCTTCTTCTTTACAAACCGCACATGTCTGGGAGAAACCAAATGCATAGTGATGTAGAGCAGGAAGGCTTTACCAAAATTGTAAATTTGGTGATCCCCGGGTAGGGGTTCTGACCCCAGGCGGGCCAAATTTGGTACATAATGTCTGTTAACGATAAACATTTTTAACTTCTTCTTGATAACCACCAGTCCAATCTTTTCAAATTTTGTATGAAGCATCTTTGGGACAAGGGGCACGTAAATTGTAAATTTCAGGTCTCTTGCACCCCTGGGGCCTTGGGGGTGGGGCAAAAACTGCCCAATAGTGACAAATTTCAAAAATCTTCTTCTTAACAACCGCACATGTTTGAGAGAAACCAAATGCATAGTAATGTAGAGCAGGAAGGCCTTTACCAAATTGTAAATTTGGTGATCCCCGGGGTAGGTTCTGACCCAGGGCGGGGCAAAGTTGGTATATAGTATTTATATTTAAAACATTTGAAAAGCATCTTCTTTAATGCTATTGATATTAATGTGAAACTAAATGGATATTTTGAATGAATAGGGAACCTTTTATCAAATTGTAAATTTCATGATCCTAGGGGTAGGGGTTTTAGTATTAGGGTGGGGCCAAAATGGTCATTGATAAAATGTGTTAACAATTGAACATTTTTAACTTCTTTTTGATAACCAAACAGTCCATTCTTTTCAAATTTGGCTTGAAGCATCTTTGGGACAAGGGGACATAAATTATAAATTTCAGGTCTCTTGCACCCCTGGGGCCTTGGGTGGGACAAAAACTGCCCAAAAAATGAAATTTTCAAAATCTTCTTCTTTACAACCGTGA
>CAJDSM010014366.1:1619-14633 GCA_903981925.1 Ostrea lurida
CTCAAGTGTATCTATTCATCCATTGGAGTGGAGTGCTGGTATTTACACATTCATCCATTGGAGTGGATTATATATTGCTATGAATTTGCCTAACGTACAGCTTGTGAGGTTTATTTACCTAGGAACTAAATTACATATATGGCTGAATTGAATATGGCATGGCGCGCACTTTGTGTTCCATTCCATTTGCTGTTATACTCCTTTATGAGCATTAAAAATTAATGGGGCCAAGTCCAGCTTTAGTGAACGAGTTTTCAACTCCTACCGCTATGATCCATAACGTTGCTTAGATGAAAATTATTGCCAAATGCCAGTTTAGGAGCTTAATCTTTATGGACTTTATGTGCTAATGCCTCATAAGAATTTTAAGCTCATAGATCCAAATGTTGGTTCAGTCGGTCCATTTGAATGGGCTATGCTAGCTTTGTCACCTTATCTACCGGTCCATTTGGAGTGACGTGTTGCGTCCTTTCTCACATTTGTCTGTCTTTTGGAACGGAAAGTGTTGTCACGTTTATCTATCTGTCCGTTTGGAATAGACCTGTGTTTTGCTTGACCTAATCTCTTTCATTGGAATCGAAGGTGCCTGTTTTGTCCCTATTGTGACAGACTCATATTATACCATGTATATGGTATAATATGATATGGTATATAATATAGTATATGAAAGCATCATTTATTTCAGACCATATGAATGACGTGTTAATAAAATCATTACCCCAAGTAACATAATTTAAACCTGCAGTCAAGCGTTAAATGGTCAGTTTCCAGGTAATGGGCTGGGGTGTATAATTATATTCTGCCCAAATGTCTGTTAGTGTCTTTAATTTCAATGGTGTTTTAGTTTGTCTGTTCTTTTGGATTGGTCTTTGGAGTTTCCCTCCAATGTTCTCTGCTTAGTAGTCGTCTTTGTTGAGCTTCTGAGCTTAGGAAGTTGTACATGTATATAAGTATTTCTGACCATTTTTGACAAGCAGACTTTTGAGACCGACATTTTCCTTCTACTTGTAATTAAATACTACATAATTTATTACTAATGCTAATCTATTCTTTAATTCCTTTACTAAATGTAAAATCTATAACTTTGCATAAATTCCCTTTATAAGCACATTGCCCAGAGTAATGTCAGTGAGAGTGAGACTTATATAATGTAAAATATCTTGATAGTAAGGTATATAATTTGTCTGCTGTGATTATATTTTTAACGTATATATATTTTTTATACTAGTCCAGAGATTTATAGGATATGTTAATTAATTTCTAGATCAGAACCAGTTGGTATCTATTTCATTCTGGATATTGTTAACAAAGAAAATCGGCTCATCCCATAGAATGGTATGCCACCATGGTTTATTTAATTCAACTGATATTATTGTAAAGTTTTTTATTAAGTTAAGTCTTATATGAAACTTGGGAGAATTATTTGATGTGGTATTTTCTGTAAAGAGTTATCTCCCTTATACAGATCGCTCATGTAAATACTATAATCGTATATTGTTGTTTACATCAGTATTATGTGAATTTATAGTATTCATGTTTAATTTATCATATTACTTAATATGTTAAACCATTGTTGTATTAGGGTTTCTGATAATTTCCATGGGACAATTGAATAAACGTCGACTCTGTCCAGAACCCAAACAGTGTTCCTGTCATTTCTTACACGGGCATGTCGTAAGGGAATCTGTTACAATATTTGCCCATTGGAACGTTACTATACTGGCATTGTCATGCTAATTCTATTCTGACCTTTGGAATGGACCATGTACTTTATTTTCTACATTTTGTCTATCTGTCTGTTGGAACGACTTTGCTGGATTGTCAAGTTATCTATCTTTGCTGTATTTGTCACGTTAATCCTTCTGTCTATTGGGAGTAGATATGTACGATTGTCATAGTTTGTCTATCTGTCCATTGGGAAAGGACAGTGCTGGCCTTTGTCCTGTAATATCTATCTTTGCCCATTGGAACGGACAGTGCAGGTTTTGTCCTGTATAGTCTATCTGTCCATTGGAGTGGATATAGTGCAGGCTTTGTCCTGTATATCTATCTGTCCATTGGAGTGGATATATTGCAGGCTTGTCCTGTATACTGCAGTTGAAGTGTTGCAACGTTTCATAAACGTCATTTGCACTTGGCACTATTATCGATGTAACAAATATGTACTTACCTTTATACTTGTTTGATTGCAAACTTCTGACTTTTAGTATTTTTGGTGGCATGACCTTTACTTTAATTTACAGCATTGATCTGTTTGGTAACTATTCATTATCTAGACCCTTATATATATACGGGAGTAAGGGTAATCCAAATTTGCATGACAGCATCAACAAGTTCTTGTTTTCTTTTATGGAGTGTTGCTTCCCTGAAAGTTATCTTTATTAATCTTCACCACATTTTCTATGAGGTAAAGTATTGTGCTTTTAAACAAACGTTTACAAGTTAGTTTTACAACGCTCTACTGACAATGTTATTTGGGGGAGGGCTATATTTTGACGTTACCGGTATTACAAATCCACTGGAAAACGTTACCCAGATATTGAAATCCCTCAAAAACCGATCTTTATAGGTGCAGTTCGTGTTTAATGACCCCAGTCACACGAAAGTTATTTAAGTTTAACTAGCAGTTAACGTCTTTAACGCTATATAAAGTACCTAGTTTAGGTAGGTTAAACTGTCATTTAAAGGTTAACTAACCTTCGTGGCAATTGGGGTCCAAGTTCGAGATTGATTCGCTGTTTCGTTCACACATGAAGATTAAGTTTGGTAAGAGATCTTGATTATCAAATTGTCTTAAAAGGTGTCTACCCTTGTTCTTCGCTCGTGTCAAGGGTTCATCGTTTAGACGCTTTAACGTCTTGCAACATCGACATTATGAGCAGTTAAATCCGATCATAACGCGAAGTATTTATGCCAATAGAGTGCATTTTGACGTCATAGTCAGCGATGATTTGTTTTTTTCTCTCCTTGAAACCAGCACTATATATCAGCTATCAAACAAACCGTTATGAAAGAAGACAAGGCTTTGTCTGGAATATTGACATTGTTTGTAGTAAACTTCCAAAGATTTATTTTTTCATTTTACCAACATTGTTTATCATGAAAGTATACCGCGGTAATCTTTTATCATTAGCAGTAATATTTTATATTGGAGGTAGTTCGTTGTCGCTCGTTAATTTAATAGGAAAAAATACAAATTATGTCCATCATTAGAGAGAAAAAATCTGCCCGGACGCTTTTTATGTTCATATTAATGGAGAATTATAAGTACAGTGTTTCCTTGATGTACATGTATACCAACTTTTGTTCCAAGACCAACATGGGCAATAAGGAAGAGGGTGGCAATATATCGAGGTTAAACTTGTAAAAATTTTGACGGTTTGTTTGTGGAGAAATCAGTTCTTCAGAGATTTGCAGGGCAGTAAGCGGTTGTTGCATTTATACGGGAGGATATATCAAGAACACTGTTTGCATGTTTTACGGACGATAAATAAAATTAAATTAGCACACCATCATACATTTTATACAACAGGATTAAGGGAATCGGATTTAAAACTGAATTGATTTCACAGGTCTCTGTCTAACAATGTCATACTTTGAATCATCAAATGATTAATAAACAACTAATGAAAGCTATCTCGACCAAAGTACAATTACATTGTATATTACATTTCTGTTTGTATAAGTTTTTGCTGTTTAGATAAGAAATGTCATGTTCTATCATCATTCCAAGTAAGCATTTATTTATTCATATATAGAAATTATAAATATCACTTACTAAAAATCAGCAGCAACCAGCTCGTTTATCAATCTATAGTAGAACGTTTAACGTTTAAAATATACTCCCACAAAATTAGGGGGTCATTATTATTTTTGTTACAAAGTCTTTGTTTGTGAGAAATGCTATGTATGTGGGATTCTGTTCATTCTCCTTTTACCTGCACGTGTTAATTACCGATTGACTTTACCAACTTGTAATAAAGCGAGAATGACGGCATCCACAACATATCATTCTACAAACAAAACTTTTGAATAAAAAATAAATGCTGATTGACTTGATTATTTATTGTTTTACCGTCCCACGAGAATATTTTCCATCATATGGAAGGACGTCACCCAATGCCGTTAAAACATTCGGCTCAAATGTGAAGTGAATCGGACAACTGCGAAAAACATTTTAGGTGCATATTAAGAACTTAATCGAATTTCTTCTGTATTGGTCATAGCACTTCAGTGAGGCCTTATAATTCGTAGTGCAGGAAAGGGAATTTTTCCTTTATCTGCAGATAGCCACTACCGTTAGCGTCGCTATGATCTTCACCGCTGGCCTCGGTTTTATCGCTGGCAGTTGTTCTACAATACCGACTTCTCTGACCGCCCATCCCCCATTTCGCGCGCAGGTCGCCTCTTACGAGGGACAAAACGTTTTTACAACACAGGGGCGTGTTTAACTTGCTTTATTCAGAGCACCTAATATGTAACTTAACCTCCAGGGTTATTATACAACCAATAACTCGGGTCAAAAAATATAACAATGATCAATATTATTGCAAATTTATAATTACACCTTAACATCTTTGTGGTAGAGAGTATACTTTATTTTCGTTTACTTATCTATATGTCAACTGTTATCAACCGATTATATTACATGATCTAGTGATTCCTGACGTATAAAAAGCTGCACCATGCACCAACTCAATATATCTTCTCATGAATAATATTCCTCCATGTGGTCTCTCCATTAAGATAGTCTAGATCGTCCTCTCGGATCTACCAAGTCATGGCAGAGAGTGTTTCTGCCGAAAATGGTGTCCGGGGGAATACTAATGTCAAGAGCTTGGGTGTTCTGTTGACATGAAAGCGCAGCAAATAAGCTCAAGGTTTGGGACGAACAGCTTTTATTGGAGCCTACGAGAGGACAGAGACATGACCTGACGAAAACAAATTGTTGTTTGGCAAGGTTTCAACATTCACGTTTTGGCGAGTTATCAATGTAACATTCGTGGAATGGAGCTCGTTATAAACGAATTTAAGATGTTCTCGCCCCCAGAAGCATCTCTAGGGGTTCCTTAGGCAGCTTTTTCATATTTGACTAGGTTTACTTAAAATTGTGGATCTGCAATGTGCTTTCCAGTACACAATATTTGTTTTATGACGTTTTCACACAATTATTTGGTACATACAGATATTAATTCTCCGTTAATACACCTGTATTACAATGAGACAAATTGTGAGTCACTCGTGTCGGGTGTTGACCCGTGGCATCGACAGGGCCGCATGCTTACTCTCGCGCTTAAAATCGTGCCCTGATCCCGATCTGCTAGGTGTGCCTAGAGAGTTTTTGTATTATAGATAAGAGTTGAAGGCATGCTCCCAGTACCTCGTGTGTAATATCATAATTTGTACGCGCGAATCTAGGTGTATCATGTTTTTTTTGATCACTGTATGTGTGCGTTATCATTATTGACCTAGTCGTTTTACAATTATTTCTTAGATAGTTTGTGCTTACATAATTTCTCAAAATCGATTGAAAAGATCGTTGATATATGCTCAACATTTGTTCTAGTAAGGGGTCAAGTATATATTGAATACACCAATATCACTCCCGTCAATAATATTAGAGGGGATAGCTCGCAGATGTAAACATGAGAATCTCTCTGTTTATAGGAAACAATCTTTTCCTGTGTGGTGGGATAGGGCAAATAATAAATTTGTTCAAGTTATGCAAGTAGGGCCACACTCCAATTTTCTTGGAAGACGCATAAATATACTCAAGCACTGGCAGGGAATAGACTTGAGATGACCGTCCCATAAAAGCCAGTAAATGCAATTTCAAATATGATCTGCATAGACAGATTCACGCCGACGAACCTCGTCTGGTTCCATTTGAGACTGTGTTTGTGATTTTTGGTACAATATCAAGCATACTTATTACAACTTTAAATTATGTTCCTGATACACTTGCTAGAATAATCACGATACAATATCATATCCATATAATATATTTTTAGTAGCTTCTCAGTTTACATAATACTACACATATTGTAGTTAGACTTGAGAAAGCATTGATTGCTTTTTAGATTGTATTAAATTTGACAATAATAAGCAAGTATATTAAATTCATAATATCTCTTCTAAAAGTTCTTAAACCACGAATCCTTCTTAATAGTAGTCGCGTAGCCTGTATTTTTACGTGGATCAGTGAATTGCGACATTCAGAGTCCAAATGTCGTATTTTGTTATTAGTATTTATATTTCTTCCATGGGGTGGTTTTGTGTGCTGGTGTTTCTCAAGATTTAGTCATATACATATCCGGTCACGGTTCTACAGAGTCCGGAAGGTCTTCATCTGCAAGCTCTCGTTATTAGGTAAACCCACATTACGTCCAGTACAGGTTCACCAGTTCGAAGGCCCCACGAGTCCGAAGTAGGTCTCCTCACGTGACAGAGCCTTCTACTTCCGTTAAGGTAGTGTCATCCTCATTGTCTAGCGAAACTGGGTCTTCGTAATCGAAGAAATCCCTGAGATAAACTGGAATATAATAAAATAAAGTCCCGTAGCAGTGATAGTAACTAGCATACTAATGAACCAAAGTAACATTGTTGTAAAGGTCGGGATTAGCAAAAATTAATTAATATGAAAAAGGAGCCTATCAATTAACATAAAAAAGGCCGTAAATAAAAAGTTGTGTGTGTAGGTGTGCGAAGGCTTTTTTGGAGGTTTGTTTACCCACTACAATTGATGCTGCCACTGTTTGCAACTCCCAATCTTTTTGACACAATTAAAATAGTGACTCAATAAAAACCCACTTAACTTCGGATGACATTTATTTTCACTGCTTCTTTTGGGTTTCGATGTCCCGCTCGGTGACCCTTACGATATTGGATTCAGCTGCCGCATGTGACCCCTTCGTCCAATGGGCCACACAAACAGTTCCAAAGGCAGGCCTGTGCACAAGACACCCCTATTGGACTTATTTAAGCGAACTCCCAGACCCAATTGAAAACGCTCCAGCTTAGTTCCGGATTGTGTTAATTCTCATCATTGGGGGGCTCGGCTTCCTGTGAACCCTCCCTTCCATGGCCAGAGGTTACTACACTCCTAGACCAGTTCCACATGACAGGGCTGGCTGAACATATTCTCCCCTTAGTTCACTACTCATATTATGCCAAATAACCCTTTTCACGGTGTGAGACAGTAGGAATTATACATGGACTGTCCTTTATTTCAAATGGTCATCATAATTTAATTGTAATTGCTTTCTTGTGTATTTTTGGGAGCAATTTGTGGATAAGCAATTGAGACTGTACTAAAATTTATGAATAAATCAATTATTTTCTGCAATCTGTTTCAACTATTCACCGACACCCTATAAAATTAAATTCACAAGAGATAGAAATCAGTGCAGTTTTCTATTGTTATATGGTTAAGAAATTCAGAAAATGTTTCTCGAACCTTCTCATGAAAAGCAATTCAATTTAAAAATGGAGTTCCAGAGTTAGAATTTCTCCGAGGGCGGCTTGAAATGAAAGTATCTTGAAAGCATGACCAGAAATATGGATTACTATAGTATGGGTAGTTATATGTATCTATTGCAAAACTCTTAAAATGACATTTTTTCTATAACGGGTGGTCATTTATTTATCAGGAAACTTACTTTTGGTGCCCCAGCCAGTCATACGTTCTGCTCACATCCAGCTGAACATTTAAATGCATTATGCCTGAATGGGTTGTGGAGTTGCCGTGGTGTATTATTGTACTACTAAATAATCGCCGAATGCAGCGACAGAATCCATGGCATATCAATCGGTATTACTATCTATTTGTATTTCTCAGATTTATGCATTTTTTCTAATTTACCATATGTAACTAGTACTCTCGACTTGGTATTAAATATGTGATCAAGCTAACTATTTTGCTTGCGATTTGTTACTCTGACAGTTCGGTACAGTACCAAATTACTATTGCAAACCATCGGTGAACAGTTTGAACTCAAAAACGTTTTCAATGACCCACCCATATACTGCGAACTGCTCTCGTTGCTAATGCAGAATTATCGAAGTCCCGCTCAGAACAATTAAGTTGTTAGTCCTTGGTCCCAGGTAACGGAGGCAAACAATAGAGTAGACGTAAGTTGACGAAAACCAAAACCGGGAGTTCCACATCCTATGTTCATGCTCGAACAATAACACATATTGTTTTCAATTTTCACATTAAGGAAAAACTATCAGCCAATTGATGCAAAGATTTCGTTCAGACCATCGTATTTGTACTCTTAAACCGGAGTATTGTAGCTATTAGAAATTGCCGTAAGTAACATATTTTCAAAAGGAGACTCTCGATCCAACGTAATTTGCGAGGAGAAATATTAGAAACATTCAGTGTGAACAGTGAGAAAATTGACTAAAACTAATAAATAAAATTTACCTCATTATTCATAGTTAAGTACTTATTTTCACTGCATCCATATTTAGCTCCCATTTACGATAGTGTGCTTAATCTCTCTTCAATGTTACCTATGGTAGATATAAATATACTAACATATTTATTAAGACACTCGGCAATGAGAGGGGGATATCGGGCGATGTATTCAAAGTTGTAAAAGAACCATAGTGTCTCGTAGGTAAACCTAAAAATAAAAGAGCAAACAGTGAGCTCTCTCTCCTAATTAGTATCCAAACTGAGTGCGATGTATTCTACGCAGCTATATATACTGGTTATTTATAACATATTTCAAGTTAGTCATAGAAAGGTCCAGCGCTGATTTGATCTAAACTATTTATATAGCAGCTGGAGTGTTTAAAACAATTATTTACTCGCTTAGTTTATCTAGTTTATTATATATTTATGGATTCGGTTTGAACATTACTCTCTCCACCTTATAATTAAGTTTTATGGGCCCAGAAGAAGAATCATATTCTATGTGTTTCTGCATATGTCCAATTCATTCGTGCTCTCAATAGTATATATTTATATTATGATGCCCTATGTGTAGTGCCATGGTTTAATCATAGAAATTCGTCAGTAGACGTTAGTGTGGCACCCTTTCTGGACTCCGTGTAGGCGTGTATCGGACTCTGATAGTGGAAGATCCGTCTCGGACTCGTGGACGTTTGCCGTGACTCTCTCGCGATTTCTGGCAGCAGGGGCTTACATTTTTTTTTTTTCATAATAAACTGCATTTTTTAACTAAATAGGAAAATAGGAGTGAGTGTGATTTTTTTTTTATTTCAAAATATATGTTTACATATCACATCTAATTTCACTTCGGTTGTTATTCATTCACAAAATTGTCAATTATTTTTATCTGCTCAATGAAATGACAAGTTCCTTATCAAGTATGATTTATCATTGATAGATTGAAACAATCAAATAATGAACGTTCCTTTTTGTTAATTTTAGAGGACTTCAGATTTAAACTCCTTCCTCTGTGAAACTACGGTGGGCGACGGACTCATGCCATCTACCATTGCTAGGCATTGTAGTTAGGCACTGACAAAGATGCTGGTTTTTTTTCACATCATATTGTGTACTCTGGATCTCTACAAATGGAAAATTAAAATAGTTGAATAGTATTGACTTGTGAGTGCTCTTTTCCAAAAACGCAAGGCATATAAGATCCGTGAAATTACGACGAAAGTTCATGGACTATACCGACTTTCATATCAAAGCGACCTGAGCAATCATACTAACGATGTTTTCACTCTTCACTCACTTTTGGCCTATACGTCAGCCAACCCATTAGGGTCCTAGCATCACACTATTCTCGCACTAAACGGTTTACTTCTTGTGCTCCCACTGTACATTTGTACCAGAGTTCCTTGAAAGCAAAAGTTGTTAGAAGACTACTAAAAGCAGTCTAACACTTGGATTTTTCAGACACTCCAGAATATAAGGATCTGATGCTTATCAAGATTATGGATGATGCCCTCACAGGCTCTTTAAAACCACCGCGGATTACGGATAGTACTCCTTCCGAATCTGTCGCCGGTTTCCTTAAGCTGAAAAATTCACTAATAAATGGGAATAGATGCCGTAAACATAAGCAACATTCTTCGTCATAATAAAGTTCTCAGTCCTATTATTTCTGCATATTTTTCAAATTACAAGTCTCCACCCTGATTTCACTACAAAATATCATTCCCGATTGCATCCAAGCTGTATTAATAACAAGCAACACTATGGCAGTGCCTAATATTGACACAACTATTAATTACTTAATACTCCACCTACTTGTTCTTTGTTTCTATCTGTACTTCTTTCAACTACAGTTCCAGATCCAGGACATGCTCAATACATAGGTGATGTAATACATAATAGTTGAATGAATGAGGATCTAAGTGATCCACTTATATCTCAAAATGGTCCCTACATTCACGAGAACCATCGGTCATTTAATTGGCGACAGAACTTCATCTCCTTATGATTTCTGTCGTAAATGATTATGCCATCAACGATGGGTTCAAAATCATGAAAAAGAACTTGCATACTCTTATCAGATATGAATTATAAATAGTGCTATAAAAGATAGGATTTTATCTGAAATTTCACCCGTAATTAGACTGAATCATTAACGTTACTATACTCCGGTACCATTATTTTTTTCCCTTTTCTGGTGCGTTTCGTTATAACCGGAAAGATGGATCATAATGAAATTAGATAGGTTACATGAGGTGAATTATTGTTATCTGGTTCCAGCTGTATCACAAAGTCTTGTACAAATTTGTTTTGTCGTGTAAGGCTCATTACTACAACTGCATTTTTAAACTACGAACTGGTATTTAACTCCACATTTATGGTTTATCGTACTCCACTCCTACTGCCCTGTTCAAAAGACGAAATCTTCAAAACATGCTTCAGTTTAGAAATACTACATTTTTTAATCTTAGTAGAAATTTGACATTACCTCACAGAGTGTCAATGCGGACCGGATAAGGAGATATGGAGAAAATCTATCACGTTCATCATATAACTGTATTTCCTCAAAAACTTCATATCACCTACTTTACAAACAAATATATTGCTGGATCTAGTGATAAATGATGTCCACCCATGCATAGTACTTGTTACTCCTCACCGTTCTGAATTAATTCTTGACCTTGCTGTGCGAAGGGAGCGTAACAAACTATCGCATAAGTTTGATTTGGGTAAACTACATTCACTCGACATATGCATACAGTGGTGTTAAATTACATATTAAATTGTGTGCGAAAATATCTTCAAATTAAACTACGTCCGTAGAAGAACTATCTAACGGTCGATATTTGTAACCATACCCACTAGTAAACCTTTCACAATATTCACACAACATCAAATAAACTATATGAACTTAAGATTCTCCAACACTCTTGTACGACTACCATCCTCGCACGATAAATTTACCTACACAACGTGCTTGCTCAAAATTTGAAACCTTCACTCGTTTAAGACCAATATAAACAGGGCTGCTTCTTTTAACATAATAAATGGAAAAAGTGGTAAGATATTCTAAATATAATTCATAGAATATAGAACAATAAAATCAAAAACATTACTCAATATATGTATTTAAACTCAACTCGATTCAATACAACACAAGTACTCTGACAAGCTAGCAATAATATAAAATACAATATGGAGTTCCTCACAATATAGACAATAATACTTAATAGTAGATTAACAATCAGTCTTCCAAACAAGATGCTGTTGGAATTCCAATGGGACTAATTGTAGCTCCATTCCTCAATATAGCAGACCTATTCATTTATAATTCTTTAATGAAGGACAGAATTCAATTCAAAAAGCTTCTACATGAAAAGAAGAAATCTCTCTTTAATATCAAACATTTTCGAATATAATAAGACGATGTTTAATCTAAATCAAATACAACACAATAAGTGGATTTCCCTTCAGATTATGTCGATAACAAATATTAATAAATAAAACCCACAAAAGTCTTCCATGTCTGCATATAGTAATATAAGAAAATTATTTATTATGGAACCATTGACAATTAAACCCGGGGGGGCAAACTAACCTATCAACTTTATGACAAAACCGGACATTTAGCTTTACCCATCACATCTCGATCAATTCTTTCCCCATATTCTTTATGCTTTTGCTCAAAGAGCCAATTTATATTCGTCATCTAGTCCCTGCATATGGTTGTATGTCTTGCGTCAAAACTTATTCGGATATCACGCAATCAGCATTGTTCTTGCGGTATATCAGTTTTGAATCGAGGCAATGCTAACTACGCGCCAGGTGACAAGTTTGTTGCGCAGGGTGTGCTTTCAACAGTCGCGTTTAAAGGCAGCATTCGTAAATTTCTTAGTAACGTGTGTATAACCAATTTAGTTTACCAATATGACCTGTATCATTGTAGTCAAATGCTGTCTGGGGTGTGTTCATAACCATTGTTAATGCGCGGTTTTTTCACACCACTGATTTGACTACGGACTGTCCGTTTAACACTGATCCAAGACATATGGGCTCACGGCGGGGTGACCGCCGTCAACAGGGATGCTTACTCCTCCTAGGCACCTGATCCCACCTTGGTGTGGTCCAGGGGTCCGTGATTTGCCCAACTTGCTTGTTTTTGTATTATATTGTAGGACTGTACGAAAATGATCACTGTGTGCGTTATCTGTTGCCTTTACATTTGCTAGTCCATTGTAGCTGAATTATATATTCACGTTTATTGTCCAGTGGAGTTTACATGTAGCTGGGTTATAAAGTTGTCACGTAATATAATTCTCTCCATGTTGGAGTGGACACTATATGGAGTGTTCACCTCATACTGAATCCAAACCATGGTATGGATGAATTCATTTGTTTTTAAGTTTTTAAAGATAAAGTCTTAACTTGGATATCCCGAATTATATTGCATCTTTATCGTTGGATTTTATTGTTTGAGTTAGGTGAGATGTCTCTGCTATTTAGAACCAATCGAACCAGAGACAATTGTCCGTTAGCTATATGAAACATTAACGAGGTCGAATTACATACACATCACTGAACCTTCTCTATACATG
>CAJDSM010014366.1:14658-28156 GCA_903981925.1 Ostrea lurida
AACCTCTAAAAGGTCGGTTTGGAAGGATTTCGATATCTGGGTAACGTTTTCCCAGTGGATGTTAAGTAAAACATTGTGCATAATGCAGAAATAAAGGTGTATTCAAAGAGAAATCTTGTGGTAAATATTGTGCATTTAGTAAACATTTATAAGTAGTTTTAGAACGTTCAATGACAACTTTTATTTTGGGGGTGGTGAGGGCTATCCCATGTCCTTAATCCGCTTAAAATACCTCCAGGACCCAGTTACACGAACAGTTTAACTGACAGTTAACGTCTAGTTAACGCTATATAAATGTATGAGTTTATGGGATGCTAATTGTCATTTAAAGTTAACTAACCTTCATGCAATTGGGTCCAGAATGTTCCAGTACTGTTAGTTGTCGCTGATGAACTCGTTACAATGAAGATCTAACGATTTGTAGAGATCTTGAATCAAGGTTATGACTTAAAGGTGTCATACCTTGTCTTCGCTCGTCTCAAGAGTCATCGTTTAAGACGCTTAACGTCTTGCATCACGACATATGATATTAAATCCGATCCATTTAACGCGAGAATTCATGCAAAGAGTGCATTTTGACGTCATAGTAGCTGCGATGATTTTTTTTCCTTTGAAACTAAGCTATTATCAGCTACAATAAAACGTATGAAAGTAAGACAGAGTTTGTCTGGAATTTGACAATGTTTGGACAACTTTCCAAACAATTTGTTCATTGTATCTACGGTATCAATGAAGTATAACGCAGTGACAACGACAATTTTGCAGAATCACTATGTGTAATCCATATCATCAACAACAATATGCGATGACTGGATGTAGTTCGTCGCTACACTTCGTAAAATAGGAAAAGTACATATCATGTCCAAATCATTAAAGAGAAAACAAGATGTGTTTGTGAAACCGTGATGCCCCGGATTTCCACATGCCAGTGAAAGAGGGCTTGCCAAAAGGATTATGCATGTGAAATATGAAAATGATCTCATTTACTCATTCAGAAGTTATGGCCATGTTTAAGGTTTTTGAAAAGTAGGTCAAACTTGCAGGTCAAGGTCAGGAGGTCAAATATGTTGGTACCAATAGAAAGGGCTTGTCATAAGAATACACATGTGAAATATGAAAGTCCCATCACTTGCATTCTAAAAGTCATGGTCAATGTTAAAGTTTTTTGAAAAGTAGATCAAACTCAAGGTCAAGGTCAGGAGGTCAAAAAATTTTGTACCAGTAGAAAGGACTTGTCATAAGGAACACTGTGGAATATGAAGTCCCATCACTTGCATTCAAAAGTTATGGCCAATGTTAAAGTTTTTGCGAGAACAAACAGACGGACAGACCAAAAACTATAATGCCCCGAATCGAGAGTTACAAGTACAGATGTGCTCCTTGATGTGCATGTATTATAACTTTTGTCCAAGGCAATATGGGCAACAAGGAGAGGGTGACAATTATCGAGGCTAAACTTATAACATGTGATCATTTGTTTGTGGGACTGCATTATAAAGGGGTGTTAACATGAAGAGAATCGCTACTATAGGATTTGTAGGCAATAAAGCGGGGTTGGCATTATAAAGGGAGGGAGTATATCAAGAGAAACATATTTGCATGTTTTACGGACGATAATAATTAGCCCATTATGAAATTCTATACAACTGATTGAGGAATTGTGTTTAAAAAACTGAATGTTCTCACAGAATACAATATTTCTTGTCTCTGTCTAACAATGTCATACTTCGATCATTCAAATGATATTACAAACTAATTGAAACTATCTCAACAAAGTACAGTTACATGTAATTTACATTCTGCTTGCGATAATTTTTGCTGTTTAGCTAAGACTTACACTTATATCATCATTCCAACTAAGCATTTATCTATTCATATGATATGCATATCAATTACTGAAAATCAGCAGCAAACAGCTTCGTTTACTTCAATCTGTAGAACGTTTAAAATATGTACCAATGGTAATATTTGTTACTGATTTAGTGCAATGTTAACGTTATACAATCCCCCTACTACCACACCCCTTTAACATCTAACTACGAGCTTCATTTGAGATCCCTATCTACCAGTCTCAAAAATTTTCTGAGAAATATCAAATATATGTAATGGGCTTTTCTAACGTATGATTGAATCGAGGCAGGCTACTTACAAAGAAGTTTTGTGCAGGAGTTTCAACAGTCACGTTTAAAGGTAGCATTTCGCAAATTCTTTGATCGTTATAACAAGTTGGTTACCAGTATGGCCTGCCATTGGGTACAGTGCTGTCTGATGTGTTTCATAGCAATTGTTAAGACGTTTTGTTTTTCACACACTTTATTCCGTGTACCCGATCAAGACAATGGGCTCACTGCGGGTGTGATCGGTCGACAGGGGATGCTTACTCCTCCTAGGCACATTAACCCACCTCTGGTGTGTCCAGGGGTCCGTGTTTGACCAACTCTTGTTTTGGAATCTATTTGGGACTTACGAGATTGATCGCTGTTCGTTATCTTTGCCTTTATATGTATATTTCTCAGGTGAGTCATAATTTCTGAGTACACTATTTGAGAATAATCTCAAATATGAGGGGAAACTCATATGGCAGATTCAGAAAATCTTTTCTTGGTGGCATATAGATTGGTGAGTAAAACTCATTTTTTTTTTTTAAAACTCTCAGCGTGGGTGACCCCCCAATCCGGTAAATGCTTAACTGCATAGAAGACCACGCGACGACCTCGTCTGGTCCTTGATGTTTGCTTGTCCCGCCTTTAATTTTGGTACATTCAAGCCCTGTCACTAAATGATGTCCATACTGCGATTATACGTCATATCATATCCATATAAATCTTAAGTGGCTTTCTCAGTTACATAATACTACACTTAGTACTGACTTGAAGAAGCATTGATTGCTTTTAGATGTTTTTAAAATGACAATATGAGTAATCATAATTCTCTTCTAAAAGTCTTAAACCACAATCCCTCAAATAGTAGTCACGGAGCTGTAAATTTTACGTGGATCAGATCGACATTCAGAGTCCAATGTTTGTAGATGGTCTATCATGTATTACTTATATATGCAGGCTGTGTGACCGCATTGCTCTCGCACCCTCCTGGGTCCGTGAGATACGAAGGGACAGTCACAAAGAACGTTCTACTCAGCTGTCAGATAAATTACAAATCTTAACCCATCTGACAGGTTAGGATACAATAGTGATTGTTTACTCCTTATAACCAAATTAGAAAATCCAATTTTAGCCTGAAAATGGACTCTGTTTGGAGGAACAAGATTCGACAATACAAGTTTAGATTAATACCATTATCGTATAATGCAAAAGAATGTATACAACGTTCGTTTATCTTCGTAAAATGTAACTACGTCACGTGATATGTCAATCTATCTCCCGGTGAATATGGATTAAGAAATATATAGTTTTATGTATTGGAAATAGCAGATGATCAATGAAGGAGGAAGAGTTAATCACGTGGCGCGCGTAGTATCATTACCCAATTATACATAAAGTTTATTTCTTAAGTCTCCCGGGTAACCGAAAATTATTTTAGTTCGAGACAAAATAGACATACGTCAAAAATTGTTTATATCACCAATTTCCTTCTGAATAATTCTAAATGCCAACGGGGTTATAAAATCAGAACAAGCACGGAATGGAATCGATTCGAGACTTGTAAAAAGCCAAAGAGAAAGTTTTGGTGCTTATTTTTCAAACCTTTTTATCTTCAAACTCTAGACACAAAATTCTATTAGCTCAGTTTTCATACAAAAACCATACAACCTTGCACACGATGGCTCTATATATGAAGAACAACATTGGTAATAAGGAAAGAAACGTTCGATTACAGCTATTTAAAACCACGCACGTGCATCAATGCACACAATGCCACCAAAGAAAAATATTCTTAAGTGAAACAATGGAAGAAGGAAATGAAGCATGGTAATTAAATCATTAATGACCCTCCACCAGTTTGAGATCGAGTTTTTGTTTTAAATAGGACTATTTATTATCCTAACGCAAGGCTAATAGCACCAGGCTCTCTGAGGAGTTATTACTGAGAAATGATTTAATTTTAAAGTTGTGAAATGGCAAGCCAGATCGATAACTTGATTAGCGTATGTAGCTTTCATCCGGAAGAGGAATTGGATCACTACTGTAAAACATGTGATAGGGCCCTGTGTGAAGACTGTATAAAGCAAGACCACCGTGATCACGACTGGTGTAAACTGAAAAAGGTTGCCGAGAACATTCGACGTTTGGCAAGCGGTAAAATTACCGAAATAATCAATCAAGAAATTCCCAAAATTGAGTCCAACTTCAAAGCGATAGCCGAGGTAAAGGCACGGAATAAAGAAACAAAAACCGACAAAATGAATAGAATTAAACATCGCGAGAAGGAATTAGTTTCTGCTGTCAAGGTCATCTCTGACAGTTTAATTAAGGAACTTTCGGACAGCGATTCCGGCAAAGGTGAGCTTTCTGTCCAGTCTGAAGAGGACAACAAGGTCACGAGTTTACAAAGTTTAGTTGCGTACTTTAAGGAAAATAAAGATTTAGCAGATGACTCCACTGTTGTTAAACTGCATGAGAAAATTCGAAATCAAATGAGCAGCATTGAAGTGCACGATCCACAAATAGCAGAGGACCACGTGGAATTTGATGAAGGCCAAGTCGATGTCCATTCCCTTGAACGAATGTTTGGGCGTGTCGTTAGGGAGAATCTGCATTCCAGACTTTTGGGAGAGGAGATCGAAGGAAGAACCCTTACAAAACTTTTTAATTTTCAGGTGACTTCTAATCCAATTATTTCTCTGTCCGAAAGATCGCTTGAGGAAACGTGGGTCTATGGAAGAAACGGGAGGGAAATCAAATTATGTAACACAGATGGCGGCATTGCCCGTAAATATGAACTGGGTGATACGGCCATCAGGGACTTTGTTCGGCTTGACAACGGGGACTTAATAATAGCGGATGGCATCAGCAGGGTGTTAAGTCGCTGGTCTATTAAAGATGGTGAAATTAAGACTTTAACGAATTTGTCACCATTTGAACCTCTAGGGGTGGCACTTTCATTGAAAAAGGAGATGCTAGTTGGAATGAAAGATCGATTTAATACACGTCGGATTGTCCAGAAAATGGCAATCAATGGCCGCGTTTTACACTCCTACGAATACGAGGAGGGACATCGAGAGTGGATCAAATATTACTTGTTCAACTCTCCAGACAGGGTTGCTGAGAATTTCAACAGAGATCTCTGCGTAGTTGATACGATGAGTAGGAATACAGGCCGTCTACTGATTATTACGGAGGCGGGAAAACTCCGTGTCATTTACGAAGGTCAAAATCTGGGTAGAATGTTCAAGCCTTCTGATGTCTGTTGTGCAAAAAATAGTGAAATTATAATTAGCGACCCGCGGAACAACGCAGTCCATGTCCTTGACAAAGATGGGTCATTTCAGAGATTCCTCTTGACCGATTGTCCTATGCCGTCTGCATTAAAACTTGCCAACAACAGACTTTGGATGGGTTCCGAGAACGGAAGTGTGCATATTTACGAATATGAAGAAAGTTGCCAATCAAACGATAAATAAATGTTCGAGTGTATGTAGAGATAAACAATGCCCTCATACCATATATTTTGGTGAACCTCATGCTTACATATGCAATTTCATCATACATGTAGTAGATGTAAAGAAAAGGGATTTTCGAACTGTTCCATAGTTTATTACATTGGCAATGACAATCTTTCACAACTATTTCCCTTCTATGCTCCCGTTTCTTTGAAGCAGTGTTGTTTCATCATTACATCGTGTCGGCAAATAGGATCAGTTTCCCGTTGGGCAAAATCTATCGAAAAGACCGAGAAAACACACGATATCTAGTTCAATTTCTCTTGAGTTAAAAAGGAAATAAATATTCTAAATTATAGCAAAAGCCTATACAAAAGTGTATCCATTTCCACTGCAACGCTCTCTCAAAGTTTGTTCTAAAATTTCAAATATTGACATCAGATAAACAGAATTAAAAGATATCCGATACCAGGAGTATGATATAAATGTTTAAGAGTTTAGATGTATAGCTTTACTGTAATTTTACCTTGTCAGTCATTGAGAATACATACAATGAGTTGAACTGATTTGAAATTACAATACAATTAGGAAGTCGTGTTCACAAAACCAAGAATTTAATTAGAATCATCTGGCATGTCGTCGAAAATGTCTTAGGACCAAGACAAACTGGAGCACTTATCCCTAGGCGAAGCGATAAAATCTGTCTCAACTTTAGATATACTGTATAATATTCTAGGGTTCCTCCTAAAAGTAGGGCATTGCAGGATCCGTCCTTAGATACACAGGAAGCTATCTTAACTTGGTTTGTGTTTAAATACGGTTACTATCGAGGTAATTATAATATATGTATCAATGAAGCTGACAATTGAATGAGAATAAGAGCTAGGCAGCATGATTTAAAAAAAACACTGTTTGCCAAATATTACGTGAACATAAATTTTAAAATCGTGTCTAACTCGATGTTAATCTATCTGAAATTGAGATGTGTTTTATTTCATTTATAATTATATTTTTTAAAATAAAGGTGCATTCTTAAAAGTTTTTGTATTGTTATTATTAGACAAGAATATACTCTTCTATTTGAATTTCAATCGCTGACATCAAAAACTTGTCATTTCAAAAGGACTGACTCACGATTTTTGATTAAAAGATTTTTCATTTTTGATGTTAAACATTGAAGATATAACTCATTTAAAGTCTACATTAAACTTTTAGACCTTTTGAATGCAAGGTTTAGCCGTAACTCTTTGTTATGTATACAAAGACTCGATTGAGTCATTTTATCACTGGGTACAACGCTACATTTGGGGTGGCGGTTATGCGCAAAATTGCGTGGCGGTTCCGCAGCAGGAAAAATACCAACAAGAAGAGTAAACATGAAAATTTTCACCTGTATTCACGACTTAGTCCAAGAAATTATAATTTGCAGAGTCATCGCTCGATTTCCGCACAAGGAACGCCACCCCAAATGTAGCGTTGTAACCAGTCTTTATATTTACAAACAAAATATGAATTCCTAGTTTTGTAATTAAATGCATTTTGATGCTGCACAGTCACAAATATGAACATTATAAACATCAGACCAGATCTTTTGATCATAGAATGTGAAAAACAAAATTCTGGGGGAAAATCGTGAGTAAGTCCCTTTAAAATGTTGCAATTTCTAAAAATTATCTTAAGAATCGTGTAAGTCTATCCAAGTAGGATAGTCCTAAAAGAGTTTCTACATTTATCTTCAGATGTGTTTTAGACCATCCAATTTTCACCTTGGGCATAGATCTTTTCAGTCTTTTAGAACTATGGTTAGGACACATTCAATAGCATGCCTGCAGATATTTTCTACTCGCTCGGCCCCGATACTGATCGCTAGAAAAGGATCTGAATACAGCACGTAAGTGGTCATGTTATTTCAAATTTCATTATATTCATAACAGCCTGACCATCCAGAAGTACACGCACTAACCAA
Organism: Ostrea lurida; assembly: GCA_903981925.1. Taxonomy (NCBI): domain Eukaryota; kingdom Metazoa; phylum Mollusca; class Bivalvia; order Ostreida; family Ostreidae; genus Ostrea; species Ostrea lurida. Next base: position 22,185 of record CAJDSM010014366.1, read on the forward strand.
TCACAATTCGTTTTATAACGGCGTTTGTTGAAACACACAGATGGCAACGAACACATACTTGCAAAATTTATATATAACACATTAAAAACCAGAAGAAAAACATTTTTTGGATGCTTTATCAAGAAAGACTTCCGAGAATGATCACTATTCGTAATCTTCGCCTTTCCATCAAATACAATATGACGTCAAAGTGACAGGAACAACGTCATCTCGCTCTAGATATCGGGATGAGATCGAAATCAGGACATTTCTTGATATTTTACGGGGTAAATACCCGAAATAAATTATATTTAGTGGTCATTTTCTTCGTCCAATTTTAAATTCAAAGTTAAACATTACACATAACTTACGTTCTAGGCCCAATTGCTTTCTAACGAAATAAATATGAATAAAACCTTGTACAATGAGAAAGTACTCGAAAGTCACAGCATCCAAATATTTTGATTGGATCACGATAGCACCGTGGGTAGCTCAGTGGTTAGAGCACCTGACACGTAATACAGGGGCTCCTGCATCGATTCCCGGTTTAGCCCAATAAATCTCTCATTTGCAATTAAATGGACTGATTCACGATTTTCTTCAAACTTTAATTTTCACCTTTTTATTAATTTGTACTGTCTATTGTGTTTAAAAAGTTCCGTCACAAAAGAAAGATTGTACATTTGGACAGAAACTCATTACGGAGAGCTTATGATTTGTTATGCAAACAAAAATTCAGGTATGTTATTATTTACAAAATATTCAAACACTACCTAAATCTGTGATGAATATGTAATCTAAAGTATATGCCATTTGAAAGGATATTTTTTGAGTGTTCAAAATCCTGGTTTAACATCTGTCTTTACGTAAAATGACTCGAGTCTTTGTTTACATAACACAGAATTTGGGTTAGAATATTGCTTATAGTCAGAAGTCCAAATTTTGGTTTTCAACTTCAAATAAGTTATATTTCTTATTTTTGATATACATGTATAAAATGAAACAAAAAAATTTTTGTCCACAAAATCGTGAATCAGTCCCAACAGATCTAGAGGTTAATTCATACAAAATCTGATTCAGTGTTTTGAAAGTACAGTTTGTACATGTGTACAATGTAATTACAATTCAAAATCAATCAGTCTGTAGTCATAATTTATACAGGTATAAAAAAGATGTTCATTGATCACATCACTCGCCTTAGGCCAATATATAAATTACACATGTACCTCTTACATCAGAACGCTATATGTTGGCTTATAGATCTACTGAATCTCTGTTGGAAGGATTTCTAAGCAAAATATTTGCAGTTTAGCAAGTACATATGATTTGTGTAGAAAATATAGTACACGTGTAGTATATGTACATATACATGTACATGATACATAAGAGCGTCAAAGCTGAACGATAGTGTGCTGACGTAATCTGGACCAATAAACCATCATGATTTATTTAGGCAATTTTTATTGATACTAAGTTTGTATGTTTACGCAAAACTTTAGCAAAACAACAATTACGTAAATTATTGTATATATTTACGTAAGTAAGTGACATATAGGGCCTTTCGGTGTGAAATTCAAGCCATTTTCTTGGAATCCTCCCAACTGCCTCTGCAGGTGTCATGTGCAATCACGCAATACCCCAAGTCTCCAGCGGTTTCTGGTCGCGAAATTCATAAAAATTTCCAGTGTCCTATCTCCCCCACTTTGATGTTAGTTGCCAATAAAAATCATTCCCATTGTCACGTGATTTAACGCGGCTTGGCAAGTGACCGGTCGGTGTCTGATCATTCTTCAATACGCCCACCACCCTTCAACTTCCTTCCTTACTTGCTTGTATTCATGAGTTCACACTTTCAGTTTTCTGTTTTATTTTTGATCTGCCATCTTTCTGTTTTATACTTTGTTTAGTCTGTATATCTGTAATGTTAGGGGATCAGGGCATTGAAAGACCACTTTGCATTGTGTGACCTGTTAGTCTGATACCCTATCAGGGTTTATAGATTTTTCATCAGATTCGTCATTTTCAATAAATGGCATTTTTATGCCCCCGCCATAAAATGGCTGGGGGCATATAGTGTTACCCTGATCCGTCATTCTGTCATTCCGTTCATCATTTGGTTTCCGTTCATTATCGCATACGGTTCAACACAATCATCTCAAATTTGGTATATGGATATGCAGGTCAAGTTCGAAGTTGGTCATGGTCCGATAATTTTTGACAGAGTTAGCCCTCTTGAACTTACAAAAAAAATCAGAATTTTTTCGTTCCGTTCATTATCTTTGCAATGGTTGCACACATTCAACTCAAATTTGGTATATGGATATGTCACAGGAATATGCAGGTCAAGTTCGAAGTTTGGTCTGGTCCGATGATTTTTGACAGAGTTAGCCTCATTGAACTTACAAAAAAAAATCAGAAATGTTTTCGTTTCCGTTCATTATCTCTGCAACGATTGCACACATTCAACTCAAATTTGGTATATGGATACGCCATGGAATATGCAGGTCAAGTTCGAAGTTGCTCATGGTTTGATGATTTTTGACAGAGTTAGCCCTCTGAACTTAGAAAATATAAGAAATTTTCCATTTCATTTCCGTTCATTATCTCTGCAACGGTTGCACACACAACTCAAATTTGATATAAGGATACGCCACAGTTCATGCATTTGAAAAACTTTCAATTTCACCCTTACGAATTTCCTTCATTAGACTTCACTGTAGGCGGGGTGTCATTCCGTGGTCCGCCAATTCGTGTCGCACCGACACATCTAGTTCATCTCTACATAATTGATCATATCAGCAAAAACAGAGCTGCCGGGAGCTTGTGTAGTATGATCAAACACAAATAACCACCATTTTATTTACAAAAATTAAGTATTTCTCATATACACGTTTAATTGTTGTAATTTTTCACAACAATACAATGTCTTATAACTTTTCAGTTTAATTCATATCTTGATTTTATTGCAAGAAGGCATGTTTTATATTTTGAAAATCGAATCTCGTTTAAATCAAGTCATTTCGCAAATTCTACGGTCGCCATTTTGACCTTGTTTACGATTACAAAATATCACTAAGTCATATGTTGACTGATTTGTTTCATACCCTTTGTTAGACTGTCATTTTCCTACTAGATTTGACGACGGGTAATCCCGTTTACTTTGTTTCGACTAAGGGATCACGGCGGGTGTGACCGGTCAGCAGAGGATTCTTACTCCTCCATGGCACCTGATCCTGCCTTCGCTTTTGTCGGAGGTCCGTGTTGCCCTACACTCGACTTTGTATATATGTTTTTTGGGACTATGATTACGTTTAACACATTGTTTACTTCGCCAATTTATATCAAGACTGACTGTAAAGGCTTGCAGATTGAGATTCAACGCAAAGCAGCAATCAAATTATATTTTAAGATGCACATGGCTTGTCTAAATGTGATAGTAAATGAAATAGAATCAAAGAGCGGGCAACGGTTTTTCCAGATAACACTGATGTGGGAAAGTTGATACACACACACACATGCACTAAGAACATTGATCCAATCAGCACCAATACTGAGACTATAATGTATGATGACTGATAATATTCTTAAGAATGCACCTGAGTAAGTTGATATGTTTGATATTGTTCTATAAAGCTCATGCGTGAAAATTGCACGTATCAATAAACATTTTGCTGAGAGAAGGGCATTTTTAGTGTTCAAGCGTAAAGCGTATAGGAAGTCCCGCAAATTTTATTACAGAGGTCGTATAGAGGCTAATCATAGGGGCTTAGTAGAGGTAAGGATTCAAAGATAGTTTTGCAAGGAACGTTTGATGGGTATCAAAAGATTTTGTGGCACAACTGGGATGTCCTAGAACTACAAGTGTTCGATGGTGAACAAAGGAAAACTATACAACAAAATTTAGAAATGGTGTTGATGCAGGTTTGCCTGGAAATATGACTGATTATAATCATAATATTAATGAACCCATTATTGTTAATGAGCTACGTGTAAGTGATGTCATCAAAGCTTGTGGAAATATGATTTGTGGTTCTGTTTAAATCATAACATTCTTTGTAAATATTTTAGCAATGTATTTGCAAATCTTTGGTCAAATTATTATAGGGTTTTACTTATATTCGTCATTTTTGGAAAATTGTTGAAATATATTCTGAAAAATGGATTGTTTGATTAGACTTACTTTGTGATGAAGGAGCAGTTTTTAAAAGCGAATATCTAACTTGAAATCTGGTTGATTTGTATCTGTTTAGAAGATAAAATATATTGTGCTTTAACTGATTATCGCAAGGATTTTGTTTCAGTTTTAAATAAAATATTGTTAATGTTGTTTATTGTTAAGGCAGATATTGATTTGAATTATCATTATCAATAGATAAAACGTCGCCGATATATCTAAATGTCGAGGTAAAGGCCACAGCTAGAGATTTTTTTTTCTCATGTAGAAGTTTTGAATAAATTGTGCTTTGTAAGAATATACAAATATAAAAAACAGGTCAGCTAACAAAGGAGCACATTATGTGCCCATGGATTAAACAGACTGTTGGAAGACTTGATCACCAAACACTGCGAAGATATTGTCAATGAGGAATCCCAGCATCGTGTTGATAATAACTTCAGAATAATTGTGTGTAGAATCAGAGTGGTGTTTCAAAAACTGTTTTTTGAATGACTGATAGATAGTAGATATGAACATTTCCTTTTCCCATTAATGTGAAAAAACAGTTCTTTACAATGTCACAAACTTTATCATGTGGAATGGGTGTGTGAAGTGTTGAAAAGTCATATGTTTTGATGTAGATATTAAATTTCTGGTCATTAAAACAACCAACTAATATCTAAAATCACATTATATTGGTCAATCTCTAAAGACACACCAACAGGGGTAGGGCGGGGGGATAGTCCTACTTTTCTTGACAACGTACTGTTCCCATGATTTGCAAAATAATGGGAACAGTAATATTTTTGTTGTATATTTTGTATTTGCATACCAAATTAAATTCCGAAGTTTTATATCCAAAGATCAGTTGAACAGGCAGGTAGTAAATGCTTTCACGCATTGATACCTTGTTTTTGTAAATATCNTCCAAAGATCAGTTGAACAGGCAGGTAGTAACTGTTTTCACGCATTGGTACCTTGTTTTTGTAAATATTCATATTCTGTTACCATTCTTAGTGCCAATGAGATAATAAACAAGACTTAAGAAGTATTACAGTTTGTTTATCAAAGGCTTTGAACGAGTACAACACATTATTATGAACTGTGATGGACATAAGGAAACTGACATTAAAACAGCCGCATTGTGTGGATCTACATGTACAATAAACACTGGGTCCAGAAGGGATAGCTGGTATACGTACCGGCTAATAAGTACCGGGCAAAATCAGTATCGCTGCATTGGGTGCAAGTACCAAGGATCCCAAATTTAGGTAATAGACATTTGGGTCCGAGATAGTGGAGGGAACATCTGTAATCCCGTTTCCCGGTGATTGCTACTGGTCGGAAGTACTTCTCTACTCAAGTACTCCAGTACTAATTAAGTCTCTCCTCCTGTTACGAGAGATTGAAATAGCCCCCACGCCTGCAGACTTGGCTATGACCCCAATCGAAAACTTTACTTAAGACTTGATAACATTGCTCTGCATGGCAGGCATTTGTAGACAACCTGTCTACCCAGTATTGCACCCACCATGATGCATGATGGCTGGACAGGGAAACAACGAGCCAGGTATGCCCGCAACCTTATCATTTATCCCTACGGACCCGCTCCCCTTTAATACTATGCGACAAGAGTTTTTGCGGTATCATGCTGAAATGGCAATACTAATTATCCATCTAAAAAAAATCGTTAACCTATCACTGTCTCTGATTTAAGTTTAACAGTCCAAGAATACTGCAGTTTGGATTGGATCCTGGCATTTACTATGGTCCATAGTTTGATGTGGTGCTTGTTCCATGCATGTCTAGCAAATAAAAAAATATAGCTGCTACCTAG
>CAJDSM010014370.1:16344-31408 GCA_903981925.1 Ostrea lurida
ATCATATGTAGTTGTGCATATTACCAGTTTTGATCCCTTAATTTTTGTGGGAGATAAACCTGTTTGAACTTAAGAAATTTGCCAAAAATCCTCAACACAACTCCTTTGAAACTACTCAACTGACAACGAGGGGGGAGACATATGTTTTTGCCTCCAAAAACAAACTTTAATTATGTTCTTTGATGCATATTTCGCTTTTGGAAAGCATAATTTTACGGGTCCGAATTAGGCTTATACTAGTTCTTTTGATAAATGTAAATATGAATTAAGGTAACTTGAATGAACCCCAAAATCCAGGAAGATTGATATTAATTTAATGTTTCAAATGAAATAGTTTATATCCCTTTTTTTGATACCCAGTAAGACAATTCAGACTAACATAAGAGATTCTGAGTGGTGGTACTCCTTTAAAGATACAGTCAAACCTGGTTATGTCAAACTTAATGGGGCTGAGAAAAAATTTCCAAGTTATTCAAGGTTTGTGATATTGAGGTTGAAATTTAGTCTGCTCACTTCAACATATTCATGGTATTAGAAATATTGATCTTGAGACACCAAAGTTCAACTGTATATCATTCATCTGTGAAAACCATTTTGGCAGTAATGGTTCTTGTTTATCATATTTCTTCAAACGGCTCACCTAGTTTTAAGCAGAAAGGGTGAATACAAATTTTTCCATCACATTTAAAATAGTGTTTATTCCAGATTTAGAGAATATGTCATGCAATGCCTATGAAACTTTTTTAGATTTCCCAGAAAGAAGCCAAAGTTTGCGATACGGTGATATTTGAGGGACCACCAGTTACCGAGCAGATACTATGGCCAACTCACTGTGTTCAGGGGAGCTGGGGAGCTGAATTACACACCGATCTCAAGGTCAGTCCAGTACTCTTGTTCTAAGTCATAAACCGGTGTGTTACTGCTTTTAGAATAGTTGTTTGAATGTATCATAATATAGATATTCAATGTGGGTACAACTGCTTCTTCATGAGTATATTGAAAGATAGCCCCTCCACAAGGCAAACACTCAGCCAGTTCAGCTGTAACAGTCAGCCGGATTCGATCTCCGGTAGCCAGGTAGGGCTCAGTTGGTAGAGGCATCTGTAGATTCGGGGGCCTGGGTTCGATCCTGTCTGGTCCTTGCATTTTTTTCCTTCCTGTTACATTTGGTGCCGTTGACCACTTCCCCTGGAATTGCAGGTGAAGTCGCGCAGGAGCAGAAGAACCTGGTTTGTGTTGTCTTCGGGGATGAAGATAATTTAGGGGGAGGAGTTGTAACGGTCAGCCGGTTTCGATCTTTGGTAGCCGATAGCTCATGTGGGAGAGCACCTGACTAGCATGTAAATAGGGGGGTTCGAATTCTGGTCTGGTCCTTGCATTTTCTCCCTTTCTGTTACACAGCCATGAGTGATTCTTGAAACTTTGATGAAATTGTTTATTATATAGATGTAGTAGATTTCTTTTCAATTTGATTGGATAATGATGGGCTCTTGCTGCTTTACAGGTACCAGACAATAGTGTTTTTGTGGACAAAGGCAAGAACCCTGATGTGGACAGTTACTAGGCATTCTGGGATAACAACAAACAATCACAGACGGAACTAGTCCAAATCCTCTCCAAGAGGAACATCACGGATGTGTATGTCTGTGGAGTAGCTTACGATGTGTGTGTTGGTACGTAAAGAACAGTGTATAAAGATAGGGAGTCTCTTACTTTTCTCAGTGCAAATGTTAGTGCTTCCCTATTGGCTGAGTCAAAGGGAATACTTACTAATAATTTTAATTCGTGGGGGCCAATGTTTGTAGGTAACCAAAATTTTGCTGGTTCGTGGGGACGTAATTTCGTGGGTAATTGATAAATAATGCAAACAGCATAATATTTGTAAAGGTTAAAAGGAAAATAAAACATGTTCATGTGGACGTAAATTCGTGGGTAAGAGTGACCCACAAAGTCCACGAACATTGGTCGCCCACGAACAATGATGATTCCACAGTACTTGTTTGCACACCATCTGTTTACTCTGTCAATCTGTGAACTTTTTTGTCATACTTTGATTTCAGAAGCTGAAATTTGTATCTAATATATGTTCTCAAATCAAGTTATTAAATTTACCGGTATTGATTTTTACAAGATTTATGGGACTTTGTTTAAATGGCTTGATTTTGGGGTCAGTAGTGGACATGTACTGCTTTGCAATACTTACAGAATGTGTATTATATCCCTGCTCTGAAGGATAGTAGGGTATGCTGTTTTACCCATGTATGTCTATCATTTCAGCCACCACAACTTTTTTTTGTAACACAATTCTCAGCAACTATAAATCATGGGCAACCAATATTTTGCATGAAGCTTTAATACGTTTGGTGTATTGTGGGATGCTTTTTCAGATTCATTGGACATCTAATTCCTGTTTCCAAGATCTTAGGAATTATGTACAATTATACTGACAATTTTAATAAGTTTAGAGTGTGGGAATCACTAGTGAGCAATGGCTCCCAGATTCCTTGTTTTATCAAAAAATGCAGAGAGGTACTTGTAAGTCATTTTGTTCTTTAGGTTTTACCGGTTTAGACGCTATAGATCATGGGTTTAGGGTGGTTGCCTTGGATGATGCTTGCCGTGGTGTAGACTTAAAGAAAATAGATGAAATGAAGAAAAACCTCCAAGACAAAGGGGCCATTGTTGTTAATACGTGTAAGGTAGGTCACCAAGGTAACAGAAATCTATGTAAAAGCCTCTGCTGACAAGTAATGCAGTTTATTTAAGATAAGCTTAAATATTCATGAATAAAACAAAATGGTACATGTCTCTGAAGTCACTATACTACATTAAGCAACAATTTATAGGAGTCAAATTTCCATCGTTTTATCAACTCCTATCTGAATCATTTGCTATTATGAGCTTTTCTGATTAAAATTGTCCCTTGTTGGAAAATTTTCACATTTTCAACATCCTCTTCAGAACCTTTCCTAACTGTAATGTATGCACGATCAGACAGTCTGTAACTGTTCATTTGCATGCCATATGAAATGTCACAAAAAACTTTTTATACCATATGTTTCATTGAAATCCGCTTTATCCTTGCAAACTCTAGTGTTTTTATTCCTGGGCAGATTTGAATGAAATTTTGCGGCTAGAATCAACAAGGTTTGCAGTATTAATTTTAAATTGTTTATCCAACCAGCGATTATTAACTTTAGATGAATATATCTAAGGTTCAATTCTTTTAAACAATATATAAAGAAATAGAGTTTTTGAAAACTTACTTTGTGTTTCAGATAGCATATTTCTTCAAAGTTTTAATGAAAAATTGTTTACAAATTATTGTAACAAACCCCATTCATTTCTTCATTTAATAGTATATTTTCATTCATATCAAAACAACTATGATCTTGTAAGACTCACTTGAAAAAAACATGGTTTTTCAATGAAAAAACATTGTAAAAAATTGTTGTGTGACCAGAAGTGAACATCAAATTGATCAATGAATCAGACTTCTGAAAAATGTACAACTTTGAACACTCAAACCAGCTAATCTCCATATCTGTTTGAGTGTTTTGACCCATGGACTTCCCATCTCACTTCCTCACTCAAGTGTTTGTGGTATTTATTGGTGTGAACACTAATCATGTGTCAGCAATAAGCCTCGAAAAGAGTGACAAACTCAAAATGATAAGAGAAGAATTCATTTTGTTATTATTATAAGTCCATCCAAGCTGGAACGTGTTATGGTATGGTGTTTGTATCCGACTGTTAAGTTTTATTATGTTCGGCTCATAACTTAAAAGTACTATGAGAAGCAGAATGATCAAACTAGGTAGACAGGGTGTCACACCCTGCAATAATTAGGCGTCCAAGAATCATCAGGTCATTAAAACTTTAAAAATTACTAAGTAATTAAAAAAAAATCTACTAGTATGTTTTAAGGGAGGTAATCCCTGCAAATGTAACAGTGATTACATTAAGAAATACACATTTTAATATTTCATAAAATATAGCTTTTATTTAACAATTAATATAGATAATTTTGTTTTCAACTTTAATGACATAAATATGTAGAATGTATTACGAAAATGCAAAGACTTAACAAGCATACCTCACAATTAACAGAAATCTCATGGCAGTAATGCTTATTTCCAGGAGTTCAGCTGGATAGGTGAAGATGATTTTACTAAAGCTAAATTGTATATCTGTCAGTTTAATTATCAATTAATAATAATATTAATGAGTATAATGTTAGAAGGCTGTGGAAATAATTTGTCACCCCAAGTTACGGCGCATTTCACTGCCCAACCCAAAATATGAAGTATGAAAGAAATCATCTCGATGCATGTAACAAAATACAATATGTTTTGAAACATAATTTCTATAGTTATCTGTCAGACATCTTGACAAATCAATTGTTGTATTAAGGTCAACATGATATTGTGCCATGCATGCTCATGAATAACCATTAATTGGTGTATCATGTGATGTGGCAGTGCACTTTATTAAGTGGATGGGATTCAGTCTTGTCCTGTCTGTCTCTATAGTACCAATAATGTTATGTCATATTTAGCTGAAGATTTTAATGTATTTCTTTTATACTTTGAAGGTGAAGGACATTGTAGAAGGCTCTGACCGTCCACCGAAGCTCGGGATTCAGACTGCACGGAACGTCGCTCTGGCACGGACATTAGTTAATAACAATAAGGTCATCCCAACATAAATTTCCCTCTTCCATCTCAATGCTTAAAGTCTATCATATCTTACATTATAAGCTTGTATACAAGTTCAATGCTTGACTTTAACTTGTGTGGCTTTACAAAGTTTAAAGAAATTCATTGATTTTTTTTTTTTTTTCTCCTTCTCTCTCATTATTTTATAGAATCAGTTAATTAACAAATGAGATTGTTATAGAGAATCATTTAATTTTTTTTCACGTGATCACCTAGCGCCGATTTCATTGGTTAAAACACCTTTTAAGAATTGAGGTGATTTTTCGATCACGTACCTGAACAACAGTAAAGTCTAATGGACATTGTTTTTGTTGTTTATAATATAAAATTAAATGATAAGAAATTAATCTTATATTTTTCGGGTGATATGAGGTTATCACCGAGATTTTGACGTGTAAAATTTTTCATCAATGCGCTTCGCGCATTTATGAGTTTTACCGTCTAAAATTCGGTGTACACTGCATCCCGAAAAAATATAAGATTCATTTTTATATCAATAGAAAATAAGATTGAAAAGGTGCATGTATGATATTTCTTAAAAATAATCAATGCTATACAACAAGTCAAGTGAAATAAGAGTTAATGATAATTCTAAGAGGGATCTGTCCCTGATGCTTTTCCCCCACAATGTGGGGGGGGGGGGGATGAGGCGACTTGTCACAGAGATCAGTTAACAATTTTAAACCTTAATCAAATTGCACTACTAAAATTACAAAAGGTGGGGGCACCTTTCATAATATAGATGCAAGAATTTTTATTTTTTACAACATTTTTTGTCAAAGTTAAACTCATATACGAGGTCCCTCATACATGTACTAACTATTTAAGTTTTTAATTTGCACTTTGTTTTAAATTTTGAGAGTAAAGCACTGCATTTGAATGGAATTTCTAGTCACAAACTATCTTAATCTCTCAGTGGGAGTTTTTTATTGTTCATTTTTTTATGAATGTTTTTACAGTTATAAGATTATTGAAAAATATTTAACACTTTGGTTGTTTGCTGTGCTTTTTCTTTTTACATCTTATTGACAGAATGTATCAATTTATATTTTTCATGATGCACGTTGTTAAATGTTTTAAAATACATACATATATGTAAATGTATGTCATATTTTGCTACCTTTGTCCCTGTGCATACATAGCAGCTACATATTAAAGGATGTGATTGTATGAAAGTATGATATTATTGAATGACAGATAAACTGAGGATAAATAAATGCATACCTTTCTCCATACCATACCCCATGTTGCCAATCTTGATCTGAAGGCCGAAGAATCAAAATGAGGTGTGATATGAGAAATGGTTTATTTTAATATTCTTTTTACATACTTAGTAATTACTTACAAATAATAAATATACAAACATTTTATCTAAAAATTAATTTTTGTGAAGCATCAAAATTACTTTTCAATAAAACATGACACTTGTAAAGTTCAAAAATATACTTTTGAAAATTTCAATGTACATGAATAAAGGAGTATAAAATAGACATTCTGGAAGTCCTGCATTTCTGTTGAACAATTAATGTATGACTATTATGGCATCACTAGTACTCTAAATTCAGAAGGCTTGTATTTTTTACCAAGTATGTAATAAGCATGTGTGAAAACATATCTCTAGATAAGCAATCATTACTATATTAGTGTGGAATGAAGCCCAGTGATTAAGAGACCTTGCTACAGCCCAACATTAACGATGTGGATGCTCCATCACCTTTTCCACAAGTCCATCACACATACATGTACTTGTGTTGTTTTTAAAGACACTTGTCATATTTTGCATATAAGTATCTGATGGATAGAGAAAGACACTTATATGTTTTGTGGTTAAAGTTGTATATATAGCGGGTCCCTAGTTTACCATCAGTTTTGTACAATGTAGTATGAAAATGAGGCCAAAGGGTATTGTATTATCAAATCATTAAAAAGGATGTTGTTTATTTATTTGAATTTTATCTGTAATAATTTACAATATCTACCTTGATCTGACTCTTAAATACTCACATTATCCTGTGAAATCATTCATTTTCCTGGCGTTTGATTTTCAATGTTTTCATACCCTCAGATTTTAATTCCCTGTAAACCATGACCAAGTTTATTTTTCTCAATGTACACAATTCTGACCCCATGAAAATGAGGGACTTTACAGAAATATTATCATAGTTGTTACAAATATTATATGTGTTTGGCTGGATTGCAAAGCTAGTCTACGAATTGGAAATGTCCATTCGTAATTCTGGCAATTGGTGTCAAACATTTTTATGCAGCTTTTGCATTAAGCTGTGCTTTATTGTCTGTGTATATAGTGTTGCTGGAATGTTTTGTGAGATGATACCATGACTGAACAAGTATGATAATTGTTATACGAACAGGTTGATGTTTTTCCTTAAATTCACAAATTTTTTTTCCTATACATGTATTTTCAAAATGGTCAATTTGGTCCCCCCCCCCCCTTTATCACAGCATGTGTGAAATGTGACCCATGAAATCAATAATTTGGGATCGTAGTTCATTTGAAAGAGAATATTATATCCCTTCAAACTTCAGGGCCTCACAGGTACAAGTACAAACGTGTACCAAGAACATCAAAAATGTGTTATTTACAAAATACAATCTTTTCAACTTATGTGAAAATCCACATATAATACCTGTGACTTTTCTATCAGTTTACAGTGTGAAACCTTTACATTTATATTTTATACATGGACAGTAAATGACATATACTGGGCTTACAGACAGAATTAATCCATTTATTTATGATCTAGAACATAGAGAATCATTTGTGTATTACAGATCGAGAATCTGTTTTGTGTTTTACTACATGATTCAGCTTATCTGTGAAAGCTTTGCAATCCAGCCATTTTTAAAAGTACAAATTGTGTATACTTCTTGTTTGTTTATTTGTTTTTAATGTAAACTTCATCAATATAGGTAAAGCAAATCTATAATCAATAGAATTTTAAATCACAACCACATTTAGATGGTTCAAACAAGTTTGCTATAAATGGGTTTCAGTATAAAATAGCTTTCAAATTCTTTGAGGCAAAATGGTATGTACTGGTACATGTACATTGTTTCAGCATTTTTGCACTGTATTCCAAGTTTTCAGAAATATTAAGGGTGGTCATACTTATGTTTTTGACCTGGGTATGCCCTGTACAATGTCTGAATGGTGTGTGATACCCAGACCATACTCAAAGGAATTGTGCTGCAGCTTGTTATTTTCTGATGAATAAATTAATGAAAATTTAGGGGTTTAAAGTGGTAACTACCAGTACCAGTAGATGTATTGGAAGTTTAATTGTTATGTCTTCCCTCTTCCAGGGGAAACATTTGTTTTTGTACTCTCTGTCCATCATGTCTGTGACAAAATCTTGTGAACAATTCTCCTCCTGTAGGGCTTATTGAATAGAATTGAAACTTCGTACAAGGCTTCATTGCCATTTCTAGATGTTGATGATGTTGGGATGTGAAGATTCAAAAATTAATTTCCTGAAATGGTATAGAGGATGTGAGGGGAGTGGAGGGTGTAAAATAACCTGTGAACACTTCTCCTCCTATACGGTGTATCTGATAAGACTTGAAAACTTTGTACAGTGCTTCATTGCCATTTGCAGATGTGCATATTGTTGGGACAGAAAGATCCGATTGTTATCCTTAAAGTTAATGGTGGATCTGAGAGGGATGGAGGGTGCAAAATACCATGTGAACACTTCTCCTATGTGGCTCATTGGATAGCCTTGAAGTTTTGTACAGTAATTCATTATTATTTAAGGATGCTCACATTGTTCGGACCCAGGGTTCTAATATTTTTCCACGATTTAAAGTGGGTCAAAGAGTGTTTTGTAGCTTTTTTTTTTTCATGTACAAGGATACGTTCACTTTCCCACTTGTTACTTCAGGATAACAGTCATTATTTTTGTCATTAATGCACAAATTGCAGTTTGTAATGTCTATGTTCCTACTCATGCTGTCTCCTCAGTACCATGCAGTACAAGGGGTGGGGGTGGGTGTAATTTGGAGCACTTTCAATTTGGGAGACATTTGGTTTCTTTTTAAACAAAAAGCAAGTGCTATTTTTTCCCTGTGATTATATACTTTATGGATAGTTAAGTATGTATATATTTAATTTGACTGAAATAATTGCCCTGAAAAGGCAGTTATTTGTTCCGGTTGATTTATGGTTGAGTGATGCAGGTATAGTCACAGTTGTGTATGATGTATGTTTTCACATTTCATTTACATGTCAAATCAGTCATTGCTATGTGTTCTTTAAATCTGAAATAAATGTTTATACACTGTTGTGGTCATTCTGTTTTTTGTGTCCAGTTTAAGCAATATTTTTAGGGCGATCACCTGAAAACATGCAGGCAACCCATATTGAAACTAAGTTTGGTAGACTGCTGTAAAAATATGCTCATGGTATCTACAATAAAGAATCTTGCTAAATTTTGAAAAATGAGCCACTCAGCACTGAAATCAAGCATGATGATTATCATCCAAAGATGTATCTTCCATGCATTTTTTTTTCACCCCCTGCTAGTGAAGCAGGGTGTTTGTTCCGTCTGTATGGCCGTCCGTCCCTGTCTCCCATCCGCTACTCCTCTAAAACCACTGAACAGAATTTCTATGAAACTTTCAGGGATTCTTTGTTACATGATGCCTTTGTGCACCTCCTATTTTAAATTTTGATCTGAATAATACCTACGATGGAAGATAAGGGGATATCACTTAGTGAGCTTTGCTTACAGTATTTCTAGTTTTTACTGTAAGAGTTATAGTTCCTATGGAATTTTAAACTTTAACCAAATCTTTGGTAGTCAATAATCAAATCCAGACCTATATGGACTAAATTTAACTGATGGCAACAGAACTATGTATTGCATCTCTAGATATAACTTCATCAATAACAGTATGGGGATTGGACCTAGTTTAATGAATTTTTCAAGGTTTGAAAATNAATAACAGTATGGGGATTGGACCTAGTTTAAAAACTTTAATGAATTTTTCAAGGTTTGAAAACCGTGCTGAACTCTTAAATTGTTTGGACTCATCCTAAAATGTGCTCAAACACTTTAATCAAAGTCAATGTCGACTCAATGATAAATTGTTCATGTTTTGGTATTTTTATTGATTAATGAATGTATAACAGGTAGGCCTACATGTAATATATAAAATTAAAGATCGATATTATTGGGTATCAAGTGTAGGAGGGGAATGTACTCTTAATCTGTGTGTAAGACGCTAGTGACCTAGCTAGCTATGGTGCAATTTTCATAACGAGAATAATAATAAAAGAAAGAAAAAATCATGGATTGATTTGTATTGGCTAAGTATGTGATGGAGTCAGTAAGTCCAAAAGCATGGTGCTCATATGGCAAGGAGGTCTTGAAGAGTAGGATTTGATCAGGTAATCAAATTGAGGGTTAACAAGGTCGATAAAATTGAAATTTGAACTGCCATATTGAGAAAAACAAAAACAGATCTGTGTGAAAACAAGACACCCCTCGCACAGATCACAATCCCAATGAAGAATTACAAATTTTGAAATTTGAGGGGGGGGGGGGGGGGGGGGGGGGGCATAAAATTACTTTTCTGTTTAAATTTTTTTTCTTGTCATCACACGCTGTCGGTGGATTGATACATCTGAGGAAAGATTATAACCCCCAAAAGGCCAAAGGTTCAAGGTAAACTTGTCAAGAAAGAAAACTGAAATGGTCGAGCCCAGCTGACCACCACATTCTTAGCTCCTGAAATGTCTTCACACCTCGAAGGCATTACCCAGGATTTCATTTTCAACTGTCAATTCTAGGAGTGTAACAGGAAGGGAGAAAATGAAAAGGACCACACAGGGATTTAAACCCAGGTCCTTTGAACACTTATAGACCGAAGACGCACAACCCAGATTCTTTATTACCCTGGCAGGACTTTCACCCGCAAGTCCAGGGGTGGTCACCAAACTGTTTACAGGAGGGAAGAAAATGCAACAGACTAGATCGGGATTCAAACCCATGTCCCCAGAATCTCTAATCAGGTGCTCTACCAACTGAGCTATCTGGCCACCAGTGATTGAACGTGGCTGACCGCTACAGTACATTCCTCCCTCCTTTGATTGTTGTTGTTGCCTTCAAAGACCTTACCTGGGAGGTATTTTCACCTGTCAGATCCGGAGGCTGGTCTACAGCACCAAATTGTACCAGGGAGGAAACAAAATGGACCAGACTTTGATTAGAATCCAGACCCCCTGAATTTTGAGTCAGGTGCTCTACCAACTGAGTTATCTGGCAGTCAGCAATTGAACCCGTCTGCCTGTCACATTCCTCCCTCCGTGAAGATATTCACACCTTGAAGATATCATGACAGGATCTTTATCCCCTGATAGGCATTTCTCACCTGTCTCGTCGACAGGTACCAAATATTACTGGTATGAAAAAATGCAATAGACTAGATAGGGATCTGAACTTGGACTCCCTGAATCTTTAGGTGCTCTACAAACTGAGCTATCTGGCTACTGTATGGTGATTATACCAGCTGTGTGACCACTGCATTGTAACCTGGCTTGTAATTCTACTCGAAAGGTCAATAACATTTATGTAATATATTTACCTCAAACAGGAAGTTGATATTTGAACTTTCCCTGTAAATATACAAATATGTTATAAAATCCTATTTTCAAGTAATTATTAGGGAGAGGAGGGGATGTTTCTTTTCTTCCTCCAATGCCCTTGCTGTCCTCCTTCCTTTTCTCCACATTCTTCTTCCCTTTCCTCTTTCTCCCCTTTCTTTTACCACAATCTATTCTTACATGTATCATTAACACAATATAATCATGAAATAAATCTGTGGTCAAGTGTATAAAAGGTGACACAATATGAAGTTGATAAAGGGAGGTAACTTCGAAATATCTAACATATTAAAAGAGTTATCATTCTTTTACAATCTGGAATTCAGCACCTGGTTGATAAGATGGATATATTGCACAAGTTGTTTCATATGATGAAGTGAATGATTGACTACTGGAGATTTGCTTGATCTGTGAAAATTTATTAAATTTGCCCTAAACTATCAAAACATGCTCCGCTTAGATTTCAATGAATTCATCAATTTAAATGAACAATATGGTATAAAGTAAAAGGAAATAATGTTACTTTAACAACTTGACCTTATGAAATAATGAATAATTATAATTAAAAACCTGGTATAAATGTAAAATCCAGAATTTATATGTTTCATTGGTGTTGCAAAGTGGATAGCATTGTCAGAAGGATTATATGAACACATCGTCATAGTGGTTAGATATTTTAACTGCTCATTAACTATACTATAGCAAAATAAACATTTTCAAAGCATCATGACATCACAATAGTGTTAGTGGTTAGTGTACATGAACCCATGTACTCCATGTGGTTTTGATCTCAACAAAATATAATTACGATAGAATAACAGATTTTGCAACAGCTGAAAATATGTCCTTCATTTTCTTAAGAGAAATTGATGTAAACCTCTCATTTAATCCAGTTTTAGCCAATGTATCTATACAACATCTACATTTTTGTTTACTTATGATGCCTTTAATGAGATTCTAGTAAATTGATCAGGGCAAATGATATACAAATTTCAGTATTACATTGTATGTATTGTATTGTATTGTGTAACTGGAAGGGAGAAATTGCAACGGACCAGACCGGGATTCAAACCCGGGCCCCCTGCATCTCCAGTCAGGTGCTCTACCAACTGAGCTATCTGGCCATCGGAGATCAAACCTGGCTGGCTGCTACAATTGTATTGTATTGCATTGTATTGTATTTTTGTATGCCAAAATGAGTTTGACATAGTCCTTATGAGAGTTCTACTTCTTAGAGAATTACTATTGTAAATTGATTTGTTCTCAATCCGTTAATCTACAGCCAATGCATTGAAATCCATGGCAACTCTCCATATAAAACATATTTTGAAAAACGAACAACTTTACATTGATGTTCCTGGCCTCCCTCTCTACCTCTTGCCTTCTGGGGTCCAGTGCAGTGTTGTTCTTGTTATTGACTGGTGTTTTTTTTTTCATAGAACATGCCATATCCATTTCCATCAGCATTTGGTAATGATGGTACCCATGTCCTCTTGTTTACATCTATTTATTAGGTCTTCGTTGGATACCTTCTCTGGCCAGAATATCCTAAGTATTTGGTGGAAGCATGTTCTATGGAAGGATTGTAATTTGGAAAGATCTGTCTTTGTAATCCTCTGGCCAGCATTCTGATCCATATAGGAGAGTTGAAACAACACAGCTCTGATGTAGCTTCATTTTGGTGTTGATGCTTTACTGGGTAGACCTCCAGATGTTATTAATTTCTCCTGGCCTTACCAAGTCTGCTGTGGATGTACCTTTGTACCGCCCTCTGATGTGACGATGCTACCCAGGTATGTGAAGTTGTCTGTCTGACGTAGTTCTTCATCATTGACTTTAACTGGAGCAGGCATTTCCACATTAAGAGTCATTGTCTCCGTCTTCTTGGTACTTATACATAGACCAACTTGCTTTCCATATGTTTGTAGCCTGTTTGTCATTTCTTGGATATGCTGGATCCGCAAGGTTATCGGCAAAGTCAAAATCTTCTAGGGTTGAGAAAAGGCTTCAGTGGATCCCCCTTGGACAGTCTTCTGTTGTCCTTCGCATAACCCAATCGATGACCAAGTTGAATAATACTGCAGACATCACACACCCCTGTCTAACTCCCATTTTTACATCAAAAAAGGTGTTATTGTAGAAGCTCTTAATCAGGTGGACTTAAGTTTGGATGGAATACCATAGTGACATCTGATGTTCCATAGGCTGTCTAGGTGTTTACTGTCAAATGCTTTTTCAACGTCCACGAAGTTTACATACAGTTGTCTCTGCCACTCTGTGCACTGCTCTATGATGTTATGTAGTGCAAAGATCTGGTCTTTACATCTTTGTTGCTTCCTAAACCCTGCCTGCTCATTCCTTAGTACTGCATCGACAGCATCTGACATTCTTCTAATAATTATCTTGGCCGGGATCTTACTTGGCACTGATAATAGAGTGATTTCCATCCAGTTGTTGCAATCGCTCAGGGTTCCTTTCTTTGGGATCTTGAAAATCACCCCCTTACACCATTTGTCAGGCACTTTCTCTTCTTCCCACATAGCTGTGAACAGTGGTCAGAGAATGGTGGCTGCTATTCCAGGGTCTGCCTTAAATAGCTCCGCATCAAGATTGGCATACCCTGGTGACTTCCCCTTCATATGGAAGGCCTTGATTGCATCTATTATCTCATCTCTGGCTGGGGGGTCAGTGTTGGTGTCCGTCTATGGCTTCTGGTACAACAGCTGCTTCTTCAGGTGATGGTCTGTTTAGTACCTCGCAGAAGTGTTCGGCTCATCTCTCTTCTGGTTCTTTTTCTGTTGTCAGCAGTGTTCCTTGTTTATCTTTTATAGGCCCTGCTGTGTTTCTTTGATATTTACCACACACTCTTTTTGTAATCTTGTACACTTTCCCTTGTTCTCTCTGCACCGCCGCTTTCTCTGTATCAGCCGCAGGTTGGTCCATCGTTCCCTTTTTTGTACGGTGTGCAAAGCCTCTTGTCCTTGTTGGCTTCCCTATATATTAACTCCTCATCTCTCAAGGAGTCTTGAACTTGATCTGCACAGCAATTTTTTCTTATTCCCTTCTTTCTTTAATGGCAATTAGAATCTCTTGCTGGAAATAGTCCTTGTTGGTGTTCCTCTTGCAGTGGCCTAGTTTCTTTATGCTGCTTTCGGTGCACAATTTAGTAATTTGTGTCCATGTGTTGTTCACACTGGTATCCTCGCCTTCATTTGATATGTCTTGCAATATTTGGAATCTGTTTCTTAAATCACCGATGAAGGTGGCTTTCAAGGTGTTGTCCCTCAGTCTCTGATTGTCAAATCATGCTTGAACGNCCTCAGTCTCTGATTGTCAAATCGCGCTTGAACGTTCGTCCTTGCCTAAGTTTTCTTCAGCTTGATCTTGATGCATGCTGTCACCATGGTCGCTACCTACGTCTGCCCTCCGCTTGACCTTAACATCTAGTAGAGAGTGTCTCCACATACCATTGATCATCAGGTGGTCAATCTGGTTTCTGTCCCTTCCATGTGGAGAGTTGTGGATATCACAGTGTGTGAAGAGAGTACCTCCTATTACTAGGTCGTTCATGGCACAGACTTTCACCATTGTTGTTTCTGAGTACAGCTCCATGTTTTCCCCTGACTCTTTCATAGTTGGTGTCACCACCTGTTGATCTGCAGTGGTATGTGGAGACACTCTCTACTAGACGTTAAGGTCAAGTGGAGTGCAGACAAGATCA
>CAJDSM010014370.1:31413-97872 GCA_903981925.1 Ostrea lurida
CTAGACGTTAAGGTCAAGCGGAGTGCAGACGAGATCATGCCATGGAGTCTTCTCTGTCTCTGCTTGTAATTGACAGTAGAAGTCATCTTTGTCTACATCACTCCTGTCATTGGTTGGTGCATACCATTGTATTAATGTGATGTTGATGTGCTTGCCCTTCAAGCTTGCACTCATTAATCTGTTGTTTATGGGTTTCCATTCTAGTAGGCACCTCTCTACATCTTTCTTGAGTATGACGGCTACTCCTTCATGATGTTGGTCATCTCTCCCAGTGTAGAGGACAGTTTCTCCAGTGGTGGTTCTTATCTTCCCAGATCCAGTCCCTCTACTCTCACTCACACCTAGGACATGGAGGTTGAATCGATTAATCTCAGATGTTACCTGTGCCAGCTTGCCTGTCTCATACATTGTTCTCACATTCCAATGTCCTAGTCTGATCATAGTTTTGGTGGTGATCAGGTCCTCCCTCATTCTGTTGGTAATGTCCTTGTGGCTTTGATTGCCAGCATTCACACGAGTCTCATTGTACTCAGTTTAGGCCCTTCACACACTGAAGTAAGGGTTCTTGTTGTTTCCGTAACTTTGCTATTTTTATAAGATAGTGTTGTTAGCCTTGTGCCCAACTCCCAATCTGGAGGTTTATGGTTTCCTTCCACTAGATCTATGGCCTTACATAGCTGACAAGACTAGCTAGATCTGCCCATGATTTTTAAGTAAGAGTTTAATTAACTGCCTTGCCTGGCTTACGCCCTTACCTAAGTAGCGATTTCTGTAAGGTTTACTTCTTAGCCTGTCCTCCTCCCAAAGATAACCACAAGGCAGCTAGTGGTTTGTTGCTATTTACCCATAGCTGGGGGCTAGGTTTGCAGGCTCCAGGGCATATATATCCACACACTGTTGCCGGGACCATGCATGCTGTGCATTTTGGGGCCTAGTCTCCTCCAAGACCCTATGGTTCTGTTTGCGGCCGTTAGGTGCCCAATTTCCATCTGCTACCTCGAGAAGGATCTCATATCTGGGCCACATAGGTCTAACTGTGGAGAGGCTATATACCTGGCAGAGAACAGGGAAGACTTAATACTGCTATCTAGGGGTGAACTTCTCTGAAAACATTATCATGGGCGCATAATGCTACGTTGACATTGCTCTTGTTGACATGTTTACTTACTACATACCATCATATCGATATCTTTCATGATCAAATCATTTTGAGTTGATTATAGATACCTTAATTGTTCTTGATACAGCAAATAAGGTAATACATGTATTACTTTATCAATTTACAAGTGTTTTTAACTAATTATAGATGCTTACATATAAGAACTTTCATTTATTAAAAGATGCATGGGAATTCAAAGATTGATTTTTTTTATCGATTTGGAAATTAAAAAAAAAAAAATTCAGGTTCTACCGAGATTTGAACTCGGATCGCTGGATTCAGAGTCCAGAGTGCTAACCATTACACCATAGAACCTTGCTGATGAAAATGGGGTTTAAAATAAAACAAATCACTACATCATTTATTTGCAATAAACTAATCAACTTAAACATCGTGTAAGCCCTAAATACTCCTGCTTTCCACATTGATAATGATGGGATGCAGTAAGTAGTATACATTTCTAAAGATCAATAATATATGTAGCACTGGATTCGTATGTTTATTGACCTTTGCTTGACATGCATACGTAATAACGTAAACAGACTTTTAACCAATCAAATTCAACAAAATTTGGGGAACCCCACTTTCCGCGAAATAGAGAGAGATTATTAGCGCCACTCAGCCTACTATACTTACACCTAGCGATTCACAGGTGTGTCAACTGCGTACCATAGCTTCGTGAGTATTATTTTCATTTTTTATTTTTAATTTCTTGTTTTGAAGTTTCTTTAGAGTGAACATCTGCTACGAGAGATGGATCCACTTTAGCATGACTCAGAATCTTCCGATTTTTTCCCCAGCTGAGCTGAGTGGGAGGGTCCCCACACATATTTATTTATTACTCATTGTCACGATGCACGATACAGAATCTGCTATTTTTTGTAAAATGATAATAATTATGATAACAAAGGAATATCAAATAATGGCCCATAAAATACAGTTTAAAAATATCTATGCTCTATATACTATATAGGCCCAACTCAAAGAACGTCAACTTTCGATATCGAGGAGTATGACATTTGACCTACATACCCAAAACACTGTCGAAGTTTTACCACCAATGACAAGAGTTAAAGAATCATATTTACTAGAGCAATTTATACAGCAGACGAATTTTTTGCACATGTTTTTGAGTTACCCATATTATGAGTCAAAAACTTGTTCTGCTGACCAGCAAGTTTTTATCCCAGGATTTTGCTGTCATTAGCAGGTCAATGGAGTTCCAGGTTGTTATACAGGTATAACAGGTTTATCTCAGAATTCGTAACACCCCTCCCCCATTATGCAGGGAGAAATAAACCCCAACCCAATGAAAACTACTAATAGCCAAATAAAGGTACTTTTCTTCTCAGACAAATCAAACCCTTAGGGGAAAAAATAACATATGTAATGTTGTGTTAAAATGTCTGAGACAATTTGATGGTTTCTGTGCAACATGTTTAAATCATTTCATTTCATATATGAAGTGCTGCAAAATGTGTATTTTATTCCACTGATGTAAAGGAGTTAAACACTTTGTTTTTAACTTGGAAACGCAAATTAAACTTTCCATGCTTGAGTGGTGAACCAGGGAATTATATATACCTGGCAGGATTTTGTTAGATATTTGATTGCGTATGCTGCATCAGTTAGAAAGCGAGTGAGAATAAGCTTACTGCATCATTCCAGAGGTGTGGACATTACATGACAGGTTAGCAACTCGTCTCTCAGCAAAAATTTTAATTTAAATTATCAGTTGTGTTAAGATGGAGAGAGAGATTGAGTTAATAGTTTATTCATAGCAGAAGATATTTGCTACCCTTACTGAATTCACCTTTTATAGCAGTATGACTTTCACCATTAGGTCAGGGCAGATGAAGGTCATTTTCCATTGAGCATTATTCTAAGGTCAATCATTGCACCAAGGTCACTTTGCCTTGCATCCAAATAAATGTGCACAGTATGTGGGATAAAAAACTTCATACTGTACCAGTCATGCAGAATGAAATATATGAGGTGATATGTGATCTGGTTTCACCCTTTTTTGACACTCTACCTAGTCATTATGGATTCCAGTCATTGGAGACCCACTTCATCATAATCATGTATATCCAATGGCAATATTAAACTGAAGATACATTTTGTGATTAACGTTTTTAAGGATGTACAAAGTCTCTAGGTTATTGAGGAATTGTGTAGGACCTGGTGCACTGTAAACAACCTGAAGGCACAACAACACTGATTCATATTCATATACGTGTAAAATTTCCAGACAGTGGAGACATCACCCAGCAGCAGATACAGGATACAAAGTTATCTCCCTTTTGAGAAGCGAGCATGGTTCAGAGTTATCCCCCTTGCATTGTGACTCTCCGATGAAAAACATCAAACACTAAGTGTCAATAGCAGTGTAGTGATATATGATGCAATATAGATTACACTTTTATGACCAACACTCTTCGTGAATCATCTCGGGCCATGCCAAGGAGAGAGAGACCAGCTAAACGCAGGTAAACATCAGCGCTGGCCCGCTAAGTATGTACTGCAGTACTGAGGGGATTTGGTTTGGTGTTTCCTCCCTTTGCTGGTGCTTGTGAGCTGACAGGACGCGCGACTAAGTGTCATCGGATGTGTGTTTCCTGTGTGTTGTGTAGGCTTGATTTGGGATTATTGTGAAGTTATCCGGAGATACATCAGGGGCCTGCAAAAAGGAAAAATTATATTATCTCTAGCAAAGCAAATATGAGGATAAAATTATGATTGTGTTTTGGAGAGAATTATTGATAAATCAGGGAGTAGCCTATGTTTTAAATCACATTGTGTTTTATAAGGTGATATCTGTTGTGTATTTCGTGAAGTTTTCCCGGGATGACCCCCGATGATGCAGATTTCTGTTTACAATATATCTTACTGTTTGTGAACAGACAGACGAACACTTTTCAGCTGAAGTTGAGTTTTGTGCAAAGTGCTCAATTGTCTTTTTATCTAACAAACATTCATAATAAGTGGATCATGGATGCTATGCTGAAATCTCTTTATTTTGATCTCAAACAGGTAAGGAAAAACGGGAATCCACACATAAAATGTACTCAAAGTGGGTGGACCCCAGACTTGTACTTGTACTCAGATTCATAACAGGTTTTTTAAGATCTGTGTATCATATTTTGCTAGTTGGTTTCTAATATTACAATAAACAGGAATTATACTAGTGTATTTCTGTACCTACGTACATCATCAGAAAGTTCAGATGCGCTTGTTTTCTGAAACTTCTTTTCTACACCACACCTCTGAAACCACACCTCTGAGGTTTTTTGGTGTGTCTGAGCTAAGTTTTGCAATTACTGCATACACCTACAGAGTTTTGACATTTGATAATGGACCAACTTAAAAAGTTTTCCCAGTGCAAAACTCAAAAAGTACTAATTGCTAAGTGGTTTTTCTGTCATCTTAAGTCATAGAAACAAGAGGCAAAATCGTTGTATTTAAATGATGCTTCAAAATTAAGAGGGCTAGAATTTAGCAATAGACATTCTGGTGTCCTGAATGGGTATTCTCTTTATTTGGTCATAACATTTGTACCTGAGGAGAAAGTGTTCTTGTATCTAAACTATCTTAATTGGACTGAGTTTTATGTGGACAGGCACTGAATGCTTGATAGGGGCCTTTTAGATGACCTGTGAGTATTTTATTGTAGTTGAACTCTCAATTATCCCCAAGAACTATATATATATCATGAACAATGGTTAGATAAACTGCTCACCTGGACAGGTAAATACAACCCTCACGATTATTCGGGGGTAGACTTGGGGGGGAATTATACTGCATCATGTATGGATGACTGTGGGTACAGTCTTGGATAAGCTTGACAGAACGTCATCTAATGTTTCAAATTGTCGTGATTATCATAATTATGCGCAAGATCGTGTGTAATTAAAGGGTGCTCTTTGTTTCATTTCATCCTGATTCAAAAACGTGACTCAGGTGAATTTTCCCGGATATCCTGGATATTTCGTAATTCCTTACGTCGGCCTTGTGATTCCATCTTTCCATCATGTCTCTTTTTAGCGAGATGACTAAGATTATCCAGCAAATATACTCAGCTGTATTAAAGTCATTGACTTTTTGTGCTATACACTCTGTTATTGCAAAACTTTAAAACCTCCTGTAATTGGATTATTTTCATGAGGCAGAAATTGGATTACCTGTGGTGGGCCGACTATAAATGAATCACATTCATGCGTGTTGTTATTGACATAGTATGGTGTAGACATATACGTACTTAGTTGCATGACTGAGGAAGAGAGCCCTTAGGAAGAAATGTAACATTGAATTTTTAACCAGCTCGATAGAGGATATACTCTTCCGCTGTCCTGATGTAAAATTGGATGGATCATCTGTCTATCAGATTGTTTGAATTTGGGTTTAATCAAACTTCCAGTGTATTTGGAAAGACAGAGTATCAGTATACCCACTATACAATATTGTATAAAGAGTATAGTCCTCTTCTTGGAACAGCTTTTAAAATTAGTATGCGAAAACAATGAATTCCTCTTAAAGCTAGATGCAGTTGTTTCCTTACATACAGAGAGAGAGAGAGAGAGAGAGAGAGAGAGAGAGAGAGGACCAATAGACTAGGAGAGAGAGAGAGAAAGAGAGAGATGTGACCAATAGACTAGAGAGAGAAAGAAAGAAAGAGAGAATATGATAAGAGGCTGTTAGTAATATAGTCATAAATGCATAAATGCAGATACAATACATGAAGAAAATCATTGGTCACTGAAGCGTGACAAATAATGACAGTCTCAGACATCACTATATATAGGAGTCAGTCTGCACACCTTATAAGTCTCTATCTGGCTTTTTTCCATCCATATTTATTTGTTTGGTGACAAAAACATGGCAGTGTCATAGGGACATTGCGGTTAACAGGTATATGTGTCACCTGACGGAAGGTTCTGAGAGGGAGGGAAAAGTGACTATCGTATTTTTGTAGTAGTGTTTTATCGGTTTTGTTGATAATACACTTTGAGAAATCAGCATAGGTATCTTGCTGACATGCCTTATCGTGGATTTTACACCGTGCACTGTCAAGAGGTAGCTTTGTAATGCCTCAGAAGTTTCTTTGGATGAATGCTTTCTCTTGATCTCTCTGTAATTTTTCTCTCTTGCAAAATTTTAAACCTTTTTTCACATTTGCTTTGACAGCAAATTCCAAGTTTAAACCTTAAATTTCAAAATACACACAGTCTATGGCAAATTATAATCATGAATTAATTAAAAGCATCTTTATGAATACATGCATGTATTTTAATTCGATCATCTAATTAAAGCATGGACCATATTTGATTCATACTATTATAGTCATAAATGTATGTTCCATCAGAGCTCAGACTGCCACACTCAGAGATAGGCACCATTATTTGCACATCCTATTTGCACATCCTAAAAGCACCATTAAGCAATAACAACTCATTTATTTTCACACACATATATGCATCAAAAATGTCAACCTCAATCAGTTATAACTTATAAGTGCCTCTTCGGTTGGGAACGATTTTTCCCATGCAAAATGTGAAAAGTCTGGCTGACTAATCTTTATCAAGTACTGAGGATTTTGATATGTGAAGCTTATTAGGCTTCAATTCTTTAATACAAAAAAGTTCTCAAAACATTAAATTACAATAAAATTTTGAGAGTTTTCAAGCATCATTTTAGTAGAGGCTAAATGACTCCTTTACACAGGTAATCTATGAAAGAACTTGCATTTCAAAATACATATGTATGATCATATAAATTGTACTGCAATAAAACTCTGATTTAATTAGGCATGCATGATATAAAGAGCTGGATATAATATATACAAAATATAATATCAATGATTTGCAATACTTTCAAGAAGCATACTTTCTAGTTTTAGATTTGAGTGGTTGAATTAACAGCCCAAAACTGCTGAAATATCAATCAATTCAGAACACTGAAAGTCAGAGCTGAAAATGAGAAATAATTGTTTGAAAAAGAGAAATTTACAATATGATACATCATAATGTACTATGGTATTTTTCACAAAATATCATGATATATTTTCAATCGAAAATCAGTTGGAGGAAGAAGCTTATTTGTACGTAAAGCTACGGACACGAAAAGAAAAAATATACAGAAGCACAATAACCCGTACTGAGACCTTGCTTGATCTGGTTGTTATAACCATGGTGATATTTAGGTCTGTTTTAACTTGATGCCACACGCAGCTGCACAGGACCACTGTAGCAGATAACGAATCTGATATTAGATTAAAATTTCAAACTTTGCCACTGTGTGCCCGAATTTTGTCAGAAATCATCTCTTGTTTGTTTTATTAGGTAAGCTCTGGGGTCGACAGGTTTCTGAAGGCTTGGTATGCCATCATGAGTGGTTGACTATCCTATCATGAATCAGACCTCTCTCTCTCAGTAGTTGTTACAGCTTAAGGTTGTATGTAAACACTACTCTGTCCCTGTAAACATTATCTAATACTCAGTAGATAAATTTTCTTGCAGTGTGAGAACAATGTTGTATTGTCCTAATGATTATATGCCTAGGTGTTAGTGAGTTCTGTTTCATTGGGGCATGTTAGTGGAGCAGACACACCTGGTAATACTATAAGGGAATTATACACCCAATCATTTGTCCATGATCAGTCATCTTATGGTCAGTCGATACCAACAAGGCATAAACTAACCTTTTAAGGGCAAAATAGTCACGCATGGCTTATTGAATGGCAAAAAGCTGACCAAAGGCAAAAGTAAGTGTCTTGCATATTTTATTCTGTTGTTTTTTACCTTGGTGTAGCTTATCTGATCCCTAGTAAAACATGTAACTGTAGAGATTTGACCTTAAAGAATTTCTCAGGACTTTTATTTCAACCTTTATGTATTATACGATCAGGTCATTGTAC
The DNA here is from genome assembly GCA_903981925.1 of Ostrea lurida. Classification (NCBI taxonomy): domain Eukaryota; kingdom Metazoa; phylum Mollusca; class Bivalvia; order Ostreida; family Ostreidae; genus Ostrea; species Ostrea lurida. Next base: position 39,486 of record CAJDSM010014370.1, read on the forward strand.
TGTCGGGTGTGACTTTGAGAATTGTTGGATTAATGTCTCCGCATTCATTTTCATTTCGTAGATGGATCACGATAATTATCTACTATGCTAATACTCCTTACTGTCTTGCTGTTCCGATCTTGGTAATGTCTATATCTGTCACCCGTGCTGACTCCAGGATCAGCGGGGGCTTCTGGGTTATTACAGTATATCCTCCATCACTACATCACCATATAGAGTCTAAATCTCCCTTATCCTTCTCATGCAACAACAATGACTTATTTTTCTGTCTGATAAGATGTTAATCCGATGAAGTTCATCCAGTGTAATGCTAAGAAATATTCAAAACTTGTCCGATGTGTCGGAGATGCTTTATACCCACAATCCTCCTTATAGAGACTGGAAGTACTGGTCTGTACAGCCACCGCTGGTCTGCACAGAGTCAAAGTCACTGCTACTGCAGTGCTACAACNCTGTACAGCCACCGCTGGTCTGCACAGAGTCTCAGTCACTGCTACTGCAGTGCTACAACATCATGCTAGTGCAATTAATGCTGTACAGAATCAAAGTCACTGCTAGAGCAGTACTGTTTCACTTGTATGTGCTTACTTACCTCTCCCTAAATGTCGTACTGACTGTAGTCCATATTTGAGTCACCTCTCCCAAACATCATTACTGTGTATCCACACTGAGTATTCTTACTCCACCGTCTCCGCCAAACATTCATACTGTTTCACCACACCTCTCCCGCAAACACATAGCTGTTCATCCACCTCTCCCCAAACATCATACGTGTCATCCACTCTTCCCCAAACATCTAGTACTTGTCATCTCTAGTAGGTCCACCTCTCCCCCAAACAGCATTACTGTGTCATTCTTATAGTCACCTCTCCCCAAACATCATCTGTGGTCGTCCACATCTGTCAAATCTTAGTCCACCTCCCCAAACATCATTTCTGTGTCGCCACAGCTGGTCATAAATCTCTTTGAGTCCACCTCTCCCTGAACATCATAACTGTTCTCCACATGCTGGTCATAAATTCTTAGTCCACCTCTCCCCCAAATCACACTTTTCTCTGTCAGAATTATCAGCTTCTCCGCACACAGATCGTTTCGTCATTGTCATAAATTCTTAGTCCACCTCTCCCAAACATCATAATTGTCGTCCACATCTCCCCAAACATCATACTTGTGTCGTCCACATCTCCCCCAAACATCATACGTTGTATCGTCCCACCAGTCTCCCAAACATCATACTGAGTCATCCACACATCTGTTCATAAATTCTTAGTCCACCTCCCCAAACATCATACTGTGTATCTCTATCATGTCATTAATCTAGTCATCCTCTCTCTCTGATATCATCATACTGTGCTTGTCCACATTCGTCAGTCTTAGTCCACATCTCCCCAAACATCATACTGTGTCATGTGCCACATCTGTCATTCTTTAGTCCACTCTCCCCAAACATCAATTACTGTGTTCATCCAACATGGGTGGTCATTCTTTTAGTCCACCTCTCCCGTTATACATCTATATCTGTGTGTCCACATCTCCCCAAACTCATACTGCTCCATCTTCCCCACCTACGATCTCACCTCTCTATACTATATTCTCTATTGACGTGCGATTCTTGTTCTCTATAGTCCACCCTCTCCACCAGAAATCATTACTGTGTCACACATCTGGTCTCTTAGGTCCACTCTCCCGTAATCTATATGACTTTGTCGTCCACCTTCTCCCTCAAACCATTTGTCATCACTCTCCAACTTATGTTCAGTCCCCTTCCCCAAACATCATACTGTTATCCACACTCTCCCCAAGGACTATCATACGTTGTCTCCATTTCCATATATTCATACTGTCGTTACACGTGTCTTAGTCCACCTCTCCCTAACATATACTGTGTCATCCACCTCTGTCATTCTTAGTCCACTCTGCCCCAAACATCATTACTGTGATCCACATCTGGTCATTACTAGATCCACCTCTCCGTCCACATCTGGTCATTCGTTAGTCACACTCCCCAAACATCATTACTGTGTCTCCCACATTCTGGCAAAATTCTTAGTACTTCCAACACACTGTCTCCCCTCTAAATTCTATCCATTTCCCACTCATCGTGTCATCTAGTCTAACATCATCTGTTCATCCACCTCTCGCTAACATTTACTACCTCATCCACACTCTCCCCAAATCATCCTATCATGTGTCTATCAAGTCCACCTCTCCCCAAAACATCATACCTGTGTCATCCACCTCCTCCTAACATCAACCGTGTCATCCACATCTCCCCAAACATTCATACCGTGCTCATCCACATCTCCCCCAAACATCATACTGTATCATCCCCACCCTCCCGAACAGCATACCTGTCTATGCCACATTCTCCGCCAAACATTCATACCGTTCATCCACAGTCGTCCCCAACACAGTCCCCCAAACATCATACTGTGTCATCCACCTCTGGGTCATTCTTAGTCCACCTCTCCTCAAATATTGAGTACTCAGGTCCACACCTGGGTCACTAATGCTAGTCCAGTAGTCTGAGGCTATTAAATTTGCTCCAGACCATCAGAACATCAGTTACAAGTAGTCTGGTGAACCACTGAAAAATAAGAAAAAAACATAACTTCTAATCTTGAATGCCAACCACATCAATTCTTCCCTTAGAAAAATATGACTCGTAAAACTGCAATAAACAAAAGTACAATCTGCACCCAAAATGTAAGTTTGGTTGGTTGGTTGTTTTGCGTCCTGTGGAGAATTTTTCGTGTATAATTGTACGTGAAGTGCGTCAAATTTTGACCTATTGCTTACAGTGCTCAGGGCTGTCGTAGTGTTGGTTCTGTAACGTGCCAACATGTGTCATGACACGGGACCTCCGTTATTAAGGACACATTCGAAAGACCAGTGATTCTCAGTTCTACAATATGAGTGTCTTGCGAAGGGGCAATCACTACCTATTTGTAAGTCTTAGGTTTGATGCAGCATTGGCACGAACACGGCTCCCTTATTTACGACCTCCGATGATTATGAAGCAATGGCTAAACCATTGAGCAACCGCAACTGGTTTATTCAATTGACAAATTAAATCAATGAAATGAGAGCTAGGCTNGAGCAACCGCAACTGGTTTATTCAATTGACAGATTAAATCAATGAAAAAATTAAGTTTATTAGGTCATTTTGCAACAGAAATGCAGGATTTTCATTCTAAATTTTAAAAAATTTCCGCAGTAGGCCCACACTGCCCTTACCCCCTGTCACTGCAACTGGGCCGACTGCCTCCGTCATCTGGACTAGCTACTGACCTAGTTATAATTATCAATTTATGGAATCTACTACAGTCAAACCTCGTTATCTCAAACATGATGGGACCAAGAGAAAAGTTCAAGATATCCGTAGAAGAGAGTAATTGAGGGTAAAAATACTCAAAAATAGGTGACTGGGATCTCCAAATCAGTTCGACATATCCATGGTATTCGAGATATCAGTGTTTGAGATACCAAAGTTCATCTGTAGTTCTTTGGGCTATATGAAGGTGAAAAAGTTAGTGTCGATTTTGTTTTTAAGATCAAAATTTGTTGAAAAGCTCGTTGAAAATTGCTTTTGTATGTAATATCCCGTTGATGTTATTAATGCTAATAAGGAAATAATACTTCTTTTGATGGTTTTGATACTGTGTTTGTTGTTCACAGGTACGATATTTTCAGTGTATTTAATGTGTCCTTTGCAGTGCCATTACTAATGCATGTGCTTAGTAACTGATACATTGAATTCACTCCAGGCTGCACATGTAATATAAAATTAATTTCCATAAATTATTGAGAGTGTTTATGTTCATAAAGCACAGCTGATACACAGAGTATTGAAAGCAATACACTTTTATCACTGAGCAAACGATTAATTGACCAAAATGTCCTGTCTGCTGCGAAATCAATTTTATGAGCTGCTAGTCATGTTAACCCAATACCCTGGATCATAATACCTAGGGTGTGTCAATTTGATATCCTTTTGTCACTGGTTAGGACAAAACCCCGAAAACTAATTCTAATCCTTTGCTGTGCAGTTCCTCCTCTCTCTCTCTCTCTCAATCTCTCTCTCTCATTCCCTCTTCTCTCTCTCTCTCGCCTCTGCTCTCTCTCTCTCTCTCTCTCCATGAACTAAGAAAGGAAATCTTTAAAAATATGGATCTTATCCTCTATGCAAAATGAATTGTATGGGATTTAAATTGAATTAATGTATTCCTTTATCAATAATTCTCAATAGACAGTAATATTTTCCCAAGATTTTATTTTACAAGCACAGAAGGGGACATTGAAATAGATGTCACAATTCTAAACTATTTGGAATTTCCATATTCAAGTGCATATTCAAGTGGAATTCAACTCCAGCTATGCTGTAAGGTCATGGATTATCAGCAACATGGAGAATAATTTAGAGGTTTAAAACAAATATCGTATCTAGAGAAGACATTGGTCACTGAAGTAGCTTAAGGGTGGGGTGAAGAATCGCTGCAGTATTATGAGAATTAGGTCACACGGGGAAATATCCTGTCAGATTTCAGGTATGTTACCTGCCAGGTAAACGTGCGATAGGGACAGCTAGAGAGCTTTTTCTGTTTACCTGCACAGTTTGTTTGCAATGTGTCATGTGCACTTGGTATAATAATAACTACTAAGAGACAGAGCAAGTATTTGCAGGTATTTTAACAAAGACGTAGTTTGTGTACTTCGGAATTATGAATTGATATATTCAGTGTACGTTTTAAAAGGATAATATAATTTGTAAGCCATGGGGTAGGTGCATTTAAAGAATATATTGTAGCTTAACATGCAACAAACTTGTAATGGTCATTGATAGGAATAACGGTATTCGACATCTAACTATCTGTAGTTGTGCAAGTGGCCACTATATCCAGTTAAGGTATTTGTGTAGATGTGATGACAGATCGCTGGAATTACCTGACAGAATTATGTGACATACCTGTGTAATGGTGTGGAACGTACATAAGTAATGCAGTGCAACAGCCCATTAAATTTGATGATATAAACAAATTGTGCCGATTTTTGTTAAATTTTCCCACATTCTTTTGTATGAAAAGTCAGAGATGTTGTGAACCAATCACTCAATCTCTCGTGAAGATACAGATATTAATGGATAAAACACAGATTTCCTACTGTAATTTTTTTTTACTAATTCGAAACAGAACAATGCCTTGTATCCATGATCATCTTCACTTGAGGTTAATGCAGAACAAATTAAGGACATACTTGCACTAGTATTTTGCTTGAGTTCACCAATCAGTGCAGTTTGAAATCCAGAAAATATAGTGTTTTAGAAATATAGTGTTTTAAAGCAAAAGTTTATGAAACCATCACATGTTCATGGTTTTTTGCTGCACCAGTCATATAACGTGATGTATCGTATGAAAATATGTGCATGTAAATAATACATACACAGTAATTCAGTAGAATAATCTGCGGTCCCCCCCAAGGTAAAATTATTTCTCGGAGGCAAACTTTTTCGAACTCCTAATTTGCAGATGGACTGCCTNGTAATTCAGTAGAATAATCTGCGGTCCCCCCAAGGTAAAACTATTTCTCGGAGGCAAACTTTTTCCAACTCCTAATTTGCAGATGGACTGCCCGACAGCTTAAGGATGAATAGCAAGCCATCATTATAGCTGATTTCCTTTCAAACCATCAATGGAATGATAAATACCTATCAGTTTTATATATCTTGTCCTTTTAAACTTGATTGCCTAGCCTGTTAGCTCTGTTGGTTAACATTCAAGGGTACAAATCTGTAGACCCAAGAGTTTGAATCTTGCAAGAAGTTTAATTTTTTCCATGGTTACTATCTGCAAAAACTGCATTTCTTTCACTAAATGAAGTGAATTTCAAAATATCATTGAACACAACCTCCACTTTCCATTCATAAGATTTTTCTCTGGGGTGATGGACTTCCTTAATCCACTACACTTAATTAACCACCAAGGCGTTTGGAGAGGAAGTCAGATATTATAATGTAGCATACTTTCTGAAAACTTTTCCTTAAATAAATTGATTAGTACAACAAAACAAAAAATTGATCACGATGATAATGTGTGCGTATGTATAAATCGATTGTGTTAGCGATAGTAAGTAGTCCTTCCTTGAAAATAAATCCTCCTTGTACTCATGATATTTCCCAGAAATTTATTAATAACTAAGTTCAGTCTAATTTGAGTGTATCATAAAGGAGAATAACTACAAATTCTATCCAGATTGCTTCAGTATTGCAAAATGTGACTTAGAGGGGCTTATAAGATACTTAACCAGGATTTTTGAGAGAGATGTGTGCGTGTGCGTACTAAGAGGGTGGGGTGGGGGTAATGTGCATGAAGGTAGTAAGGGTTTCTGAAATGGGGTGCGGATCTCAAGACTCACGAGGGTTAATTTTGATTCCTAAATGATTTGAAAGTAAGTTAGGAATAGAGATCAAAGAAGGGTAGAAATGTACCCCAACAGCTTATAGATGATGAAAATAGGCTAGATATGACAACTGTGAGATATAATTATGATGTATGTATAAATACTGATGGTCAAGAACAAGAAAAGGCCTCTAATTTGATGAATCCTTTTTCTGCTCCACATCTGCTATGTTGATACTGTTTTTTAACTGTCCACCACAGCCTCAGAAAGGAAGTGAACTTTCCATATCAGTCTGTTAGTGGATTGTCCATAAAGTCTTTGTAGGTACATTTATTTATCCATAAACAGGTTATGGAGGTGTGCTGCTGACTGCAGTCTATGGAGGTACACTTTTGATTACTAAGTTTTGTACTGTTGAGTAGAGTCTCCGGAGGTACACTTTTGATTACTAAGTTTCTTGAGCTGTACTGTTGACTGGAGACTTTGAAGGTGCACTGTTGAGTCGAGTCTTTTGATTACAGTTTCTTGAACACATTTGGAGGTGCCATTGTAGATCGAAGCCTTTGGAGGTGCATTGTTGATCAAAGCTTTTGAGTTGCATTGTAGACTCATTATCAGATTGTGCACTTTTGATTACAGAATTTGGAAATGCACTGTTGATTACAGTCTCTGAAGGTGCACTTTTTGATTACTGTCTCTCAAGGTGCACTGTTGATCACAGTCTTTGAAGGTGCACTGTTGATTACTGTCTCTGAAGGTGCACTGTTGATTACTGTCTCTGAAGGTGCACTGTTGATTACTGTCTCTGAAGGTGCACTGTTGTTATCTGTCTCTGAAGGTGCACTGTGATTACTGTCTCTGAAGGTGCACTGTTGATTACTGTCTCTGAAGTGCGCTGTTGATTACTGTCTTCTGAAGGGTGCACTGTTTTACTGTCTCTGAAGGGCACTGTTGATTACTGTCTCTGAAGGTGCACTGTTTGATTACAGTCTCTGAAGGTGCACTGATGATCACAGTCTCTGAGGTGCACTGTTGATCACTTGTCTTTGAAGGTGCACTGTTGATCACAGTCTCTGAAGGTGCACTGTTGATTACTGTCTCTGAAGGTGCATTGTTTATTACTGTCTCTGAAGGTGCACTGTTGATTACTGTCTCTGAAGGTGCACTGTTGATTACTGTCTCTAAAGGTGCACTGTTGATTACTGTCTCTGAAGGTGCACTGTTGATCACAGTCTCTCAAGTGCACTGTTGATTACTGTCTCTGAAGTGCACTGTTGATACTGTCTCTGAAGGTGCACTGTTGATACTGTCTCTGAAGGTGCACTGTTGATTACTGTCTCTGAGGTGCACTGTTGATTACTGTCTCTGAAGGTGCACTGTTGATTACTGTCTCTGAAGGTGCACTGTTGATTACAATCTCTTGAAGGTGCACTGATGATCACAGTCTCTGAAGGTGCACTGTTGATCACTGTCTCTCAAGGTGCACTGTTGATCACAGTCTCTGAAGGTGCACTGTTGATTACTGTCTCTGAAGGTGCACTGTTGATTACTGTCTCTGAAGGTGCACTGTTGATTACTGTCTCTGAAGGTGCACTGTTGATTACTGTTCTGAAGGTGCACTGTTGATTCACAGTCTCTGAAGGTGCACTGTTGATCACAGTCTCTGAAGGTGCACTGTTGATCACAGTCTCTGAAGGTGCACTGGTTGATTACTGTCTCTGAAGGTGCAACTGTTGATTACTGGGTCTCTCATTTAGGTGCACTGTTGATTATAGTCTCTCTGGATGAGTACTGTTGATCACAACCTCTCTGAATGAGTACTGTTGATGGCTGGGATAAACTTATTTTCCCCCAGAGAACTACAGTTCCATAGCTACTTCTGGAGCTATATCCCTTGGAGATGGAATGTCTTTTGCACTCTACACTGATCATGGATATTCAGACCCATGTCAAAACTAATCTGCTATCCACCCCCAGCCACTTTTCCCTTGTAACTGTTTGTAACATAGAAAATTAAATGCAGATTTTGAAGTGTTAAAGCATGTACAGTGAAAGCTGTCTAATCCGACCTGTGTAATCTGTATCACTGGGCATAATGTGACCCTTACTTTCATTCTCAATTTCATACTTCTGCTGTTTTTTACACTGATTATTATGATACATTGTGTATTCCAACATAATATTTGTCTTCCAGGGCATGTTAGATTAGAAATTGGAAATGCTGAAATTTTACACAAAAATCCCATTAAATATACTGAATGCGTATTTCAAGATGTATTAATGTATTCAAAATCCAGTACACATGTACTTTCACAATTATGAATGAGCACTATCAGGATTCCTGTGTTATGTGTAGTAACAAATCAAAGTGCCAAATTTATAGTTTACTTCCTTTGCAGTTTCAATAAGTCCCACTAAAATTAATCCATGCATTATAAGTTTCTTGAAAAATATGTTCAAGTGAATTTGAGTTCAAAATGTTTATGGAGTACTATTAGGTCATGATCCACTTGAACAGGTTCTTGCTTTATAATGGTACTATGTGATGACTAAGCAATTCTAGAGTCAGGGTTTTATATATCAACCATAGGAAATTAATTTCTTGGGATGAAAATTAATTTAAATATGATCTTCTGAAGACTGTAATAATAAGAGAAAAGAAGTCATTCATTTCGCAATGCTTATACAAAGTGACACATCTGCAGCTACACTCATACTATGATTGTCACTTGAAATTCTGTATTAAAAATATCAACTTATGAAATCACACTTTTAACACAACAAAAGGTTTTGTAACTCTCATCTGCTGAATCAGATGTTTTCATAAGACGCTGTGACCTTAACCCGTCTTTGTACTGAAATGGATGTGGAAGGTAGACATGTTTGCTTCTTAACTTAGTGTCCCTTTTAACCTTGATATTTGAAAATTTACTTTTAAATTATTTTCTTCCATGTGAAAAAAAAAAGTGAATGCCCTTGAGAATGATGCATGAAGGGCAAGTCGAAAAGTTTAGTTTCATGGACAAATAAAAAAAAAATAAATTCACCTCATTATGTATTCCTTTGCTCAGTTTTCGTAATTCTAAATTCAGATCTAAGAGTGTTTTTTTATATTGCTTTTATTAAAGAAAATTAATCAATTTTTCCAAATACTGTTCTTTTGTGTAATACAATTATAGCTGAATTATTTGGGGATGAATTCAAGGGAAACCTGGACGTGGGATTATGACAGGGAGGTTTTTAAATGTCAGAATATATCTGTATTTGTGTACTATGATGCGATTAAGGTCAGTGCATTCCTTCCTGTGTCTCTATCTCAGGTAAACTAAAGCAAATATTTTTTTATTTTTCCAGCCTGTTGTACGTAATCATTGTGTACTAACAAGTGTGGGTGTGTGTGTGTGAGACACACTCCTTAATTTAGCCTAACAGAATTCACTCGCAATAACAATATCCAAATTTGTAATTTTACTCCAGAGAGAAATTTAAGTAACAAGAGTACTGTAATAACATCAGAGGAATCTAGTTTTTCTTTTTTAAATCTCCAGACCTATGGCTTGTTGCACCAATTAACAAACACAATCTTAATATTCTCCGAATCACGCTATTATAACATATATACTCGAGATGGTTGATTACACTATATTGAAAATGTGATACATTTAAATTTAGTCACAAAGACCTGAATTGCAAAAAATGTTTACAGATGTTTCGGAACAAACAAACAAACAGGTGTTCTTGTAAATGATGGGTCACTTGTACCAGAGTTAAGGTGATTGCTTATAAGAGGTAATATGAGAGTACTTGGACTATTTTTAGATGATGGTTGACGTATTACCCACAGAGGTTGCAGATTTGAGTTCATTACGGACCTATCCAGAATCGGATTCGGATGGTGATGATTTCATCAATGGAATCTCCTATATGTCAGATGATGAGATGGATATATCCATGGAAAAGCTGGTGAGTTTTGTCAGTGTCTTTAACCCTCTAGTGCCCAAACCTATTTCTATCATTCAGAAAATTCTGATTTTTATATATGTGATGTCAATCATTATTTTAGTACAAGAAACCAAAGAGTTTTTAATAAAACCCAATTTATTCATATTTTACAGCATGTTGCATATATGCTACACCGGCATTACATTGTCATGTAGCATATATGATACAGAATCTTAAGTATATCAATTTTGAATTATATCTTATTTGCAGAAAATTTGACATATCAACAACATCAAATTGAAAACAACAAAGATAGAATTTAAATTTATTAACAGTTATGTCAACAACTCAAACTCAAGATTCATGTAAACTGTAAGATATACGATCACACATCGACCTTTCTATGTTTGCGATAATATTTTTTGAGATCATATATCATTTCCATGAAAAATGAAAAACAGTAAAACAACTTATATCTTTGTTTAAACAGAGGTGAAGCTGGCACTTTATGAATGTAGAAACACTTGACAGATCAACATTTGATGCTTTGTGTCCCACAATGGGGAAAATGTCTTCACAGTTTCTGACTTAATTGGCATCAGATAGGGTTTCGTTGTCAATTATTATTCGTTAAAGCTGGTGATACACCTGTTGGACGCCAACCTTTATTTTATGTATTTCGTATTAGATCTCAGGATACAATGTTCTGATAATATGACAAAGCTTTGCTGTCTTGTCTTTGAGTATATGCAGTGCTTTTGTAGCAGATCCAAGAATTTACGGGTGCAATTTAATGCACACATAGCGATCTTCTAATGAAAAGTGAAGATAACTGAATAGTGATCAATCTCGCACATGTAAGTTCCAAACAGAATAAAAACAAGAGTTTAGCAAAACAGGACCACCTGGATATCACAGCTCTAGCTAGTGTGGGATCAGGTGCAGGAGGAGTGAGCATCCCATTTGACCGGGTCACCCGCCGTGAGCCCTACTTTTTTGATTCAGGCTAACGGAGTAATCGTATCAAAATCAGTGCATAAGAGAACGCGTTCCATTTCATCTGATTCTAAGTTGGGATATCACACCTTGGAAGATGAGTCCGGTCCAAAAAATATCTACTACTGTGTATCCATATCCTCAGAGAGTGAGCTTAACAATTATTTTATCCATGATTGTGTGTTTTGATTATACCGTTCGTAGATCTTTTTAAGGGTACAGCAGCTTCACATATGTAGCCCTTTTTGGAAAAAAAATGTGGAAAGAGGCTACATTACTTGCAGCAAGGAACATTCTCAGTTTTTAGGTAATCACTGTGTACAACATTTTAGATCAGGTTTCCCATATATATTCATTTAATAAAATTTTTAAAATTCAATTTAGCTATCCTTCTGATAAGATTGCGAAATTTCTTTTTTGTAGAAGCCGACCGCTTTGTTCCTTTCCAGTTTGATCCGTAATATTAGAAAAGAGAAAACATTTACGAGAAATTAACGGAGTGTATATGGCAAAATAACCACGATAAAAATATATATATAACTGTTTTTTGTGTTGTCAGTAGCATATATCCAAGATGTTGACATTGATTAATTCCGCAATGTATATAATTGAGTACATCGATAACTGAATGTCACATGTAAAATAAACATAGTCCAAGCATTTTTATCAAAGAATTAACAGTTTGATTATAATAATACTGTCATTAACAAATGTGTTTTAAATAAACTTATTCTAGTTTTAACTATTTTTCAGATCAGAAATACCATGAGCAAATTGAAGCTGCGTTTTTACTTATTGCCCACGTATCATATAAATATACAAAAAAATTAATAACCATGCTAAGCAAATATGGCACATATATTTCAAGAATATATCTTGTCAAAAAAGCCTGTATTAATTTACATATTGTATTTCTATGTCAAAATCTAACCCTTTCTTAAACCTATTATCATGAATTTTATAGATTAAACCATTTTAAATGCTAATAGATGGTCAAGAAATCTAAGTCTGAGCGATGGCGGTGACATCACAATGAGGCTGCCATCTTTTGGTACGGTAAACAGCCATTTGGTGTCACAGTTAGCGCAAATATGAATGAACTATAGAAATTCAAACATTTAGAGTTATATTTCACAAGTTAAATAATTTAAAATGATAAAAATGACCCCACGCGATCATATTTTCAGTGTAACATATATGCTACATGGGGCACTAGAGGGTTAAGGTGATAGCAACCGTCTTCCTTTGAAAGCTACAATATATATATATAAATATCAGTGTATACTAATACAATTTTTGTTTGCCCTGTAGAAAATTTGAACATCTACAACAGTTCTAAATTCTACTTGTGCACATTACAATGTGCATTTTACAAGATATATATTGTAACGTGTAGCGGTCACCCATCCAGGTGATGACCATGCTCGCCATTGCTTACCTTGCGTGATCAAGAGATATTCTACCAGATCACCAGAAAAGCTCACTAGCGAGGCAGTATAAGTTCCCTTAATACTGTCCGCTATACTTCCCCCCGCTCAGGGAAGCTTCGTCCCGAAGCTTAGTATGGGTCTTCTCTGAATGTTTGGCACCTGCTCAGCAACGGCACCTGCCGTTCCTGACGACATCCACCGTCGTCCCCGGACGAAACCACGTCCGTACATGGACACTAAGTCCCAGAGCTCCACAATGACTCTACCTGAAGCAGGTCTCCTGCCAAACACCAGAATCCCACCACTGCCACCATCCTCTAACGTGTAGCGGTCACCCATCCAGGTACTGACTACGCTTGCTGTTGCTTAACTTGCATAATCAAGAGAGATACTCTACCACATCGCCAGAAAAGCTAGCGAGGCAGTATAAGTTCCCTTTATACTGTCCGCTACAATATATTCATACATGTTAGCTAGTGCATGTATGATAAGCAACAGATAAAACTGTACTTTTAATAATTAATATCTGTCTTAATTTGGACATCACCATCAGACACCATGAACATTAATTATAACATGTGTTAAAGTGATTACCTACTTGCTATGTTTATAGCTCTAAATTTAAAAAAAATTGTAAAATGTTTTATTTTGATAGTTTTGTATGTATAACTTTAACCAAGAACTAAGTTTAAAATTTTATCAGAATACTGCGTAAAGATTTTGGTCCTATTGAATTTACAACATTACATAGAAGTCAATTTTTGTATGGGAAATTTTGCTTCATTCAGAGCCTCTGAATAGGATATATTAATAACAAATGTTTATAAACCTTAACTTTTTTTCTGTCATTGAAATAATAAATCTCAATTCAATAATAAAAATTTCCAGACACCAAAATGAGAGCCAATATATACACACAACTGCAGGGAGATAACTCTGGAATGTAACCGCTATAAAGAACATACTCATGAGCTCTTATCTGTTTTGGAGGTGCATTAAGTGGTACTTAAAACACCTGAGAAACAGACAGAGTATCATACAATCAAGGAGGAGTAAGACGAAAAATATTTTAAAAATTTATAAAAAGAAGGAATTTCGGAAAAAAAAGCAGCATTGAAATAAATGCTTTTTTTTTATAGATATTTTAGATAGCAATAAAATCAAGCATTTACTCTCTGAATACCTTCTAATATTCTAAATAACCATTTTAATGGGTACAATTAGTCAAATCTATATAATGCAAGCATCTTCATGTAGAGTAGATTCTAATATATATATATGTTCTTACCATGACCCCTGGGGTCAAGGAGACTGCAAGGGGTGAGAACAAATGTCAAATTTGCCCTTCCAGTCCCGGGTGGATTAAAATACCCCTCATTTGTATCAATCACTTTGTTTGTTTATCATGATCGAGATCCCTGCCATAGTTGTTCTCACCACTACTTTCAGAAGTTTCTCAAATCAGCATCTGAAAGATTATGAAAGATTGATAAATGCATATGTCCAAAAGGTAAAATAATAATACTGTCAAACGAGAATATTTGGCGTAAACATATTTTAGCGCAATCAGCAATGAAAAGCTTTTGGCGCAATTTTATTTTAGCGCAATGGTACCATCTGGTCAATAATGTAATGTCAATGAAAACCTTTTAGCGCACAACTTAATTTAGCGCAATCATATGTCTGTGCTAAAGGCGCTAAAATAAATAGTGCGCTAAATATTCTCGATTTACAGTAAAACAAAAATGGAACTTTTGAATGGTAGGCCATAGGGCTTTCATATTCGTTATGACAAGCCGCTTCTACTGGCATATGGAATCAGGAGGCATCAATGATTTCATATGCCAGTAGAAGCGGCTTGTCATAACAAATATGAGAGCCCTATGGCCTACCATTCAAAAGTTATGGCCAATGTTAATGTTTTTCTGGTGGACAAACCCGCGGACAGGTATAAAGCTATATAACCGGAATCAAAGATTTAGTGGAATAAAAATGCCATTGATTCCAAGGCTTCATAAATGCATAATTGCTGAATTTTTGGTGAAAAAAATGCAGCCAATTTCCTTTCCACAAACACAGAATGCATTTAAAAACATGTGTGTATTTACTTCCTTACTACATGTTTAATCTTAATAATATGATATCACAATTAACAAATGATATAATGCTTTGTTTGTGACATCAAGTTACAAGAAATGGGTCAAACTTGTTTATTTTGGTACACTGAATATGAAAATACATGTACACCAAAATTACCATTCTGAGAAAAAGCATCAGACATTCCCTGTGCCAGTAAATGGTTACTATGGATGAAACAGAACTAAACCTGTCTTGATAAGTTGATATTGAATGTTTCCAGAATATACAGTGCTCTCCTCAAGAGCGGTGTGATTTATGATCATGAACGGTACTTTTCATCAGTATGAGAAAGGTAAAGAAAACTCGGCTACATTGGGATACTTGAATAGTGCAGGCCCGGCCTTCACAGCCAAGTATAACCTGGACAATGCAAACTACTCAATCTGCATATCACATATACCCACCCCCTCCCCTCCCCCCTCTCCATTTTCTAGGAGTTTTCTATCCTGAAAACCGTACTATTTCAATTGGAATGGAAAACTGTCAACTGGATTGGGACTCAAATCGGGGACTTCCTGGAAATTCTGCTGGTGCTCTGACAACTGAAGGACTGGGACCAGTTTACTCTACCCCGTTATAAACAAATGATTGGATTGTTGGTACTGGGGGTCTGTTTGCGATTTTGGCTTACTGGGGGTCTGTGGATTTTGGTTACTGGGGGTCTGTTGATCTTCGTGATTACAGGGTATGATTGACATGTTTCAGGATTCTGGTCCTTCTGTCATCGTGATACCAGAGCCTGGAATGCTGTCGGATCTGATCAGTGAGAAACTCCACGCCCTGGCGGACGACTACAGTGAGGAACCATCGCTCGACCAATGTGCCAAATTCTTCCAGGAGTACAGGGAAGGCATCGTAGCCAATGAGCGTCTTCTGTCCGAATCGTCCGACAGTATGGACACTGATGAGGAAGAGTACGTCCAACGACGGAAACTCAAGAAACGTGTACGATGGAAATCAAACATTTCAGGCAAGTCACAAATACATAAACTCAGAAAATTACAGTGTTCAAAATTGGTTGAAAACTTGGTATAGACCTTGGTTCTATGTCAGAACAAGATGATGAAAATTTCATCGGATTGGTATAGATCGCAATGTTGAATAAATAGTACTATATACACAGATTTAAACCGTTTACTTCGAATGTGCTTTAGAAAGCAAGAAATGGAATATTGATCAACTCAGCGACGTTAAGGAAGCCTGCGTTAATATAAGTGCGATAAATCAACGTTCTGTACAAATGCACATGTTTGGTTGGTAAATTAAAAATTAAACACAAATGATACATCTATTGTAGTAATGGTCCAACATGCGAGGCAAGGCTAAGATAAGATAAGCTTTATTTAAAGTCGGCAAGTCATATATAACAAGGTAACATAAGCTCCAGAGAACTTTTTAGACCGACAAGGCAATCGCATGGTCACATAAAATTGAATCATCACGTGCTTTGAGTCATGTGACCAGCTAAATATAGGCATGAGTTGATGATACACTAAAAGTGCATAGAGCAAGGGCAAGGAATTATTAAATCAATTGTATTGAATGCAACTTTTGGAAATCAAATCCTATTTTACACATTTTTTGGTAGGGAGACCCAAAAATGTCTTAATTCTTGAGGAAATATAATTAAAAATATATATATATATATGAACTTTAACTGAAATTGCCCACTCCCCCGTTACAGAAATTCATAAACTATCTCACATGTGATTCACATTTGAATCAAATGGCATCAACATTTGATTCTCAAATTCAAAAGTAATATTTTCCATTATTCAAAATATTGTAAATAATTTTAGAACATTTTTCATGCCAACAAAAACGAGGTTCAAAAAATACAGGCCATACATTGGAAATATTTTGTTTAATTGAATGGTCTTCAATAGTATATACTTCTTAAATATGTTGACAGTTGCAGAAAATCATATAATTCATATATAACATACACCATGGAGGATTGTATAAGTGTATTGAAACTTTTCTGAAGCGTTTAGGACGATACAATCAGAGTCAAAAAAATCTTGAACAATTTTAATTCCCTTTTTCATTACCATTCCTTTAATAAAATGAATTTTTTCCAGCTATTTTAATATAGAATTTAACCACACTGGCATATTTTGAAATTGTTTTGACATTTGGAAGATTCTGACTTGTCTTCAATACAAAAACCAGGCAATTAAAAACAATCCTCCAAAATGCATTTTTTTCCTAAGAAAACATTCTTCAATAAAAACTATCTCCAAAATCTATAACTTCATAAGGAATATTCATTTCCATACACCAAGCAAAAAAATATTAATCCCAAGGTTTATGACAATCTGACTTAGTAAGCCTTTAATCCAGATTTGAGCATTTTCAGGGATAAAATAAAGTTGTTGTATATCTACCATCTTATACCACCTGATAGATAGTCTTGGGTTATTACAGACCTCTTGACTTATCTAACACTGAACTCCACAAAAGAATTTCAAATAAGATTTGAATAAATATGAAAGTGTCTCCTTTTTAGAGTAGGAAGACCAAGCGGTAAACGATAAGGTGATGGTACAAATCAGAAACTTGTGGATATGAACAAATGATTTAATTTTGGAATAAGCAAGTTTTAATCACAGTGACCCCGACAATAGGAGTAAGAATTCTTCTCTTCCACTTTCAATGAGAGCAAACAATTTAGGAATTTGGAGTCCAAATTTATATCTTCAATTCCTCAAGATCAACAGAAAAATTACATACCTAATAAATAAAGTTGTGATCCCCAAATCGGAGTTTCCATCTGTATGCGTGAAAAACTTGGTCAGAAAATTTTTTTAACCAATCCAAACAATTTTAGTTTTAAGACAGTATTAATCCTTAGACCAGAAAAAAACCTGGAGAAAAATTCTATTGTATCTAAAGCTGCAAAAAGCGAACAGTGGGAACCATCAAGGGCTAGTGAAGTATCATCTGCATATTGTGATAACTTATGTTCAGTTGTTATATACATATTACCCTTTATATCTTTTTTGTTTAATTAATATTGCCAAGAATTTCCGCCACATAAAATGAAGTAAATTTATGGTGCCAATAGGGTCCCCTGTTGCTACACCCCTTTGTATGTCAACTGTTCTGATAAAAAATCCGCTCTGTAAAATGAAGCTCTGAAAATTTGAATTTAAAATCTTTATCCATTGAATAAAGTTTTTCCCCAAAACCAAAAATAGTTTAAAACTTTATAAAGAGGACCATGACATTGAGTCAAAGCCTTCTCAAAATCATGAGTACGTAGAAGACCTGGAATACTGTTTTTTCATTATGACATAATGTCAAAATAAATCGAATTCTCCCCTATATATCTTCCCTTCAAAAACCCAGACTGTGTATCAGGATATAAAATAATCCAAAACTTTTTTTATTTCTGTAGCTAAGACAACCAGATATAATTTTGTTATAGTGTACATTGTAAAAGTGAATGGTCTCCAATTTTTTAAAAACTGTCTTGGCTTGTCACCCTTTAGGTAAACAAGAAAAAATCCTAGCTTTGTTTGAAGTAGAAGTTTCCTCTTACAAAAAATACAGATTGATGGGCTCTTACAACATAATATTTAATATCATTCCAAAAAAATTGAAAATTCTGTTGTGTAACCATCGCTACCAGGAGATTTTATTATTCATTGTTTTTAGTACATTAAGAACCTCTCCCCTATAATTTCACCCTCCAGATTATGGCTAAATGCCTGTTCTAACTTCGGAGAATTGTAATCAGAGATGATGTTCTCCAAATCAACATTAAGTAAATTTGAATCGTATTGAGTATTAAGTTTTGTAAAATATTTAACATTTTCCAATATTCTCTGATTGTGTATATAATTGTTTCAGAATCATATCCCAACTTCCAGGCAAGTAGGGAAAGACTGAATTATCTCCATATAGAGTGGTCTTGATAATTCAGTACAAGGAGTATTTAAAAGTTGTTTCAAAACAACTACTGATTCTTCTGTTGCGAATGGTTACATTTAGAATTTTACACAGAATCGATTCCTGTTGGATATTACTGTGAAAAAAAATTAAATGTTAACTAAGACGTTTGTAGATTTTGTACAAATAATGTTGAGACAATGATGCCATGTCTATACTTCATGTTTTAAAACCCAAACATTGTGGAATGATTTGAGTTCTCCATCTATACAGAAAATCTTCAGAAAGATTGGTTTTAAATTGTGTCAAATATTATATTAGGTGAAATTCCACTGTCTATAAATAACAAAGCTTTATACTTATAATTTTATTATGTTAAAAATACATTCTTTATTTGATCTGATGCAGACAGTAAAGAACCTAACCTTATAGGATTACAGTCATTTGAAGGTTTAAAAATATTCGTGTGGAAAAATAGCTGCAATTCAAAAACTTTAAAAGCACAGTGTTGCAATAAAAGCTTGATGAGATTGAAAAATATTTTGACTAATATGTATATCAAAACTAAACAGAAGGTAGTTTATCATTTTTCTTTTTCTGTTCAATTTATAAATTGCTGTACAGCAAGTAACCACTGAAGGGGAGAAATGAATTGTATGTTTGAGTGTCTTTATGTCTGTATTGCATGTATATTAAGTGTCTCTATGTTGTAATGTTCATGTGTGAGTGCTCTCTTGTATTATATATATGCTGCAAAAAAAATAAAATTATAAAAAAAAAAAAAAAAATAATTTTCACAGTTGGTTTCATGAGATATCACTGTGAGGAAATTTCAAACCTGACGATCTTAGGTTTGAAATCTTCTCACATGTGAGATCACAGATGAATCTGTACTATCAAAGGTTTGATAGATCAAAATAATCTAAGTAGCGTTTCACATGTGATTCTCAGTTTGAAAACTGGAACATAGTATTTTTAAGAACATTAAAAGCTACTAATAGTACTAAGTCCGTTTTCACACTTGAGTCTCACGTTTGAATTTTAACTTAGATTTATGGATTTATAAAAGCTTGGAATTCACAAAGTAAAAAATTCAAATGTGATTCTCACCTGTGAAAAATATAGATCATTGGAAGGAAATATTTCTCGGGTGTGGAATGCATGAATATATTACGAAGCGGGAAAATAGACGCCATTTTGATTTTTAAAGAAGAAGGAGTTGTTGTGCCGGAGTTTACAATTCAGAATCCAGATTTATTGTTGCCATGTAAGTAGTATTTTAATGTGTATCTAATCCATAGACTTTTTAATTTATTGTTTAAAACAAAATGGACCCTTGCTCAATCTTATGTTGTTGAAATATATGTAATGTAGCAGCTCAATAATGTTTCTTTAACAGGTGACGTTGGAAATGCTAATTCCCCCATAGTGAGATCTTCTCTTCAATTACCTTGATAGGATTAATTATAAATAACACAGTCCAGAAATTTCTGATGAACAATGCTGCAATTAAGAGAGCTGCAGAACCCCTGGGGGGGGGCACTTCCTATATACTATAGATATAGGCCGCTGGAATAGGTAGCCTTTTTTCCCATTTCAAATATATGACAAGGTATAGAAATCAGCATGAAATATATGATAAGGTCATTAAATTAATGAATCATATAGCCTTCTAATCTGTTATATGAATAGCCTTCTGATCTGCAACTGATCATTTAGTGGCATGAATAATATAATTAAAGATTTTCTAAATACTTGCCTTCTCTTTCAAATAGAAATTGGGGTGTTTCAGCAGAATTTAAGTAATTAATTAGTGGTTTATATCTTTATTTAATTTCTAAATGAGTAAAGGGTCTACTTTCTTATATTTCAAAATGCTAAATTTGGACCAAAAATTGTCCATTTAGCAAATTTAAAAAATATATATACATTTTGATTCCTCATTTCACCTGTATCAATTTGGGTATTATTGGTACTTCATAAAATTTATATTTTTCAGAATGCACTTCAGGATAAACAGATGAGGAAGTTACTGTTAATATGGTGTGACAATGGACATACTAAGGCTTTCTTCAGTTTTGCCATTCTGAAAATCCTGAATTTATGTGCATAAATATTCTGAACAACCAAGTGACTGTGTTGGAAAGGCAAAATTAACTAAATGTAAATCGTAACAAATGGATGGAGTACAGAAGAGTTCTCGCAGACAATATGTGATTCACAGTGATAATAATGCGTGGGAACAAGAACTACAATTGGAAGATTATAAGATTGTGCCAAAGAATTCATGAATAAGATCTAAGATGTTTAGAAACCGAAGTTGTATAAAGATCATTTTCAACTGATTTGAATATAGAGATCGATGCATCGATTTTGATTTTTCATTTTCTGAAGACAATACCACATGTGAAATTTTCACATGTGAGAAAATCACACTTGAAAAATTATCTTGTCTCAAATTGTGAAATTTTCAAATGTGAATCACAAGTTGAATATTTTCAACTGTGATTCTCACCTAATTTGATGTTAAAAAGCTCATGTGAAAACCTCACCGTGACAGCTCACATTTGAAACTCAGTTTTCAAATGTGATCTCAGTTGAAAATTTTTCAAATGCGAAATTTTTAACGTGATTCTCACCTAATTTGCATGTTAAAAAGCTCGTGCTGAAACTCACGCGAGAAACTCAGGTTGAGTTCACATGTTGAAATAAGTTTGAATAATTTGGTAAGGGGAGCTAGCTAGCTCTTTTTACCGCCGATTAATTCAGAATTTATTCTAGTACAAAACCCATCCTAGCACTGTTTAAGAAACCGAGGATTTGATAAAAATGTATGCCAAATATTTCTTCAAAATGTTGACCGCAAGCCCTTATGCTATGCATTTAAAAATGGTACATAATATATTTTCATTTCCCCTACAAAACAACTATACAAAACTGTATGTCATGACGTCATTTTTCATTGTGACGTCATTTGGCCTGGAGTGCATTTAGGTACTTTTCTATACAGCTTTGTCAATTTCCTCGGGTTTCCTTAACGTCGCTGAGAAGTTTCTCCAAGCATTGCTGCAATTTTTACACCACAATACGTAACACAGACAATGAGTGTATAGAATGACCCCAGTATACGTAACAGAGACAATGAGTGTATAGAACTACTCCAGTATATGTAACACAATGAGTGTTAGAATGACTCCAGTTATATGTAACACAATGAGTGTATAGAATGACTCCAGTATATCAACACAATGAGTTGTATAGAATGACTCCAATATACGTAATGTATAGAATGTATTGAGTGTATAGAATGACTCCATTATACATAACGTATATTATGATGCCAGTATCACAGTGATTGCTCTAAACCAGTGACTCGCTATATTTGATTTCTTACAAAATATGTCACAATATCTAAAAAGTCAGTAAATTCAGTTATAATTTATAATACAGTGTATATTTAACTCCAAGCAGATTGTGAGAATGTGCGTCTTTCGTACATTTATGCATATAGCAACCAAGGGAAAGGGCTTTTGTGAATTGAACCTGGATATTAAATGCTAGCAATACTGCGCATCCTTTACAGATTGGAATGACCGGGTCACAATATGTGATCAGCATGTATATAGAATAGAATAGATTTTATTAAACCAATTTATATATATTGTATATATATTGTTTAGCATTTACATATCATATCAACTTAAAAATTTATAACGACACAGCCACATTCTTTCCTAGTTGTAGCCACTGTCATTTACACCAGTCTACTGCCTATTAATACATGAAGAGTTTGGATTGTTTCCTTTTAACACGGTTGAAGTACTTCAGGAAACCACTTTGGACTGATGTGTCAAGTGGCCACTTGTAAAAGTTATGTACAATGAAAGATAACTCTTACATATACTTTAAATTCCACTTCTTTCGCAAAACCAATGCACCCATCTACTGGTTTGCTAGTCTAGTTTATTTTTTATAATTTATATGTACATATTTATAGTGTTAAAAGCATGTAAATTGCATGTGTATTGATGTGTAATATTGATTTTAGTTAGAGATCTACATTACGTAGGGCCTATATGCCTGTCTGTTCGTGTGCCGAACAGTAGCTAAACAATGCATTGGATAGCGTAATAAAAGTATGCCAAGTTACTTGAAATATGATATAGAGTTTTCACGTTGGAAGTATGAATGGACATATACACTGTTCACTTCTAGAAGGCGGAAATGTATCGTAGATCGACCTGAAGTGTAAACGCACTAAGCGCACCTGTGGCAGCCTGAACAAAAACAAATTACTCCGCGCTCAACGTGTTCCAACGAAAACACAAACACAAATCCTTTGACTTGGACACTCTCTTATAAATATGGCATATCTAAGTTTTTTTTAATTTTAAAAACCATGTTATATAACTGTCCTTTCATATGTATTAAATATTTTCGACAGATAAATGGAAATTTTACGGATTATTTTCTTCTCTAAGTTTATTTCCGGCATGTTCACCTTCTTGCGCGTATAGAATTGGTACCCTATCAAAAAAATGGCAGCAAGTTCAACTACAAAGAATAACCTTGATCTTTTGATCCTAGCAGGTAAAATTAAGTTGAAGTTACGTGTCAGTATTCTGATTTTGAACTTCCGAAACTTTTATAAAGTTTCATTCATTTTTTCTTGTTACCTACGCAACCAGGAAGTGGAGATATAATTACACAATTGGCACGCTTCCGGGGTATATAGATACTCAATCTAACTAACAACCTAGGTATAGTACGTAAAAATCATTTTCGTCAGGGATTTTACAACATCGAAGCATTAAGTATTTCATTCAATGCTTTTTGTATTGGAAAGACTAGATGTCAATATTCGTACCTTCTTGCAACGTGTTGAAACAACAACACGTGGTGAGCACCAATAATTTGAATAAAAATAAGATAAAAAAATAATTTAACCAGAAAAGATGATAATATTTGCTATCTTTCTTATGTGTGTAAATGAATGTAGTGTTTGTGTTGGCTTGGTAGATTTGGGTCTACATTAGTTTGCAGTTCTGTAAGCTGTCAATGTTGTTATTATTGGACTTAATTAGTTACAGTTATTGAACATATATTTTGGGGTATCATCAAGATATTCTGACTGGGTGGTGCGGCGAGTTCGCGCCATTCCAAGAATGTCATGTGATACCCAAATAATATGTTAATAGGAAACTTGTATCATTCAATCACTGATCATATAAACTAGTATCCTATGCTCCACCCGAACTATAATAACCTCTGGTCATATTCCGTGCGTTCGATGTGAGGGCGTGACAGCTGCGAGCGTACCCGCGCATTCTATTTAACTGCAACAGGCGTGAATAAAGGCATTGTAACGTACATTGTTGGTAAGTGTGTGAGCAACCGTGGTTTTAAATCATAATTTCCACCGTGTTATCAGGACCGTGGCACATGCTATCACAGAAATAGATCAAATGGAGCGTGCATTACATCCTGAAACGCACATATCCCGGACCGCATTATGACAATAACATTTATTTGCCGAAATGGTAGATTCTATCTCATCTCTCTCTTTTGACTGCCGATCATCATGCTCTCTCTCTCTCTCTTCATATTTACATATTTCAATAGAATAGATATCTAGAGCGTCGTATATCCTTCTTGGAAGTCGATTTTTTAATGACACCCAGTTTATGCACCAGTAAGCATTATAAAGCGAATTCTATGAATATCTGGAGTATATAGATTCATGGCATAGAAAGTTTCCTCTCATTCTTCATCTCTCTCTCCTCTCTCTCTTCTCTCCCTAATCTCTCTCTCTCTCTCTCTTCTCTCTCTCGTTCTCTCTCGTCTCTTTCTCTTCTTAAGCGTTTTAATCTGTAGGAGTAATTTTAACAATTGATTTTTTTTTCAATTTCTTATGACGAGACCGGACAGATATTTAGATGTTTTTCAAAATACATTGAACAGCCTTTAGAAAGCTAACTTCCTTAATTTTTCATCGACACTATTGTGTCACGGAAGACGTTCTGCAGGACTAAAATATTGAAGCTTATGTGACCATGGAATCAAAGATCGTGCGACTCAGCTTATTAAACATGAAAATTAATTGGCGACAACTGGCGTAGATTGAGAAATATAAAGAATCGTCCGAGAACATTTATGATTTAGAAAAAAGGCAGTAAAGGTCCTGGATCCACCTCCCATCGATACAGGTGTGAATCACTGAAGCGTGACAGGAAATCGGAAAGTACTATGAATGTCCATAACTACAAAAAACCGGACAAACCGCAAACAGGCTCTTTTCAAAGTCGGAACAATACCGCACGGGCTAAGCTCCTCCTCCTTGCGGGTATGAGGAATTACTGAACAGCAGTTAACAAAAGGGAAAACCACCAAAACCTGATACAAGTACTAATACATGTATTACATGTCATTGTGGGTGTAATTTTCTGATTGCTTTTTAAAATTTCTTTAATAAAGAAAATGCAAAATGTATAGGGGAGTGATGAGAAATGGGGGTGGGAGGGAGGGAGAAGAATATGGACTGGAATCTATAGAGAACCAGATTGTGATGCTTCAAGAAAGAAGGTGAAAGTATCCGTCAACTAAATAAGTTTTGGGTCTCATTAACTGGTGTTTTCCATTTTCTTTTCTTAAATCAATCGTACTTGGATGATTTTGGATAGATACATACAAAGAATGTTATAGTGGGTGTTCAAAAGTAGCCTGTGTATCTGTCTGTTTGAAATGGCTTGTCTGGCCTGCTCTTCTTTCAATCCACTCTTATGATATTGGTATACTCTTTAAATTGATGGTATTCCTCTAAACTTGGTTAATTCCTTTTATGCGCTTGTGTTGATCCCAGGTCCCTTGAGGAGGAAAAAGAAGTCTTATATGAGATTTTTATTCTCTATGTATGTAATATACTTAGGGATATACAATAAGCTAATTGATGCATGGAGGTCCTAACTGAAAGATTAAGACTTTGTGAAAAGACTTTGATTACTAACAGGTGGTCTTTGAGATGATGCAATCCCTGCTAGCATTTAAGCAACTGAGTATAACAATTCTTAGAGGAAAGTAAGAGTGCACAAGATTATATAGAAAATATCCCTTTAACAACAAGGACAGGCGTCACTCACCCACCCCTCCAGGCAACACATTTACCTCACCAAATTTCTTTCTCTCTGTATTGATGATCATGATGATGCATCTCTTCCAACTGCACATTGACCTTGATCAAAGGTCAGGGTCAAAATTGATGTGTAAATCTCCTCTGTGGTTGTGTAGTGTGTGGGCGAGTGTGCTTGCGTCCGCATGTGCGTGTGTTTTATCTTATTGGATGGTATTTTTCAAACTTATTTAAACATTGATGTTTTTATAACATTTGATGTATGCAGACATCAAGATGGAAAAAAATGCAAGGCAGCATTATTCTGTTACAAGGTGGAACAAAATCTTTGAGCTAACAGGCTTGTTGAAATGGAGAGAGGGGTCTTTATTTGAGTTTGGTCTTCTGATTTGGTAGTGTAAACAAGCAAACCCCATTGATGGCATTACCAAGGTGATAGCAGTTTTGTGTAATTTCAAATTGGAGTGGATAGTTTGTTAAAATTTTGGAATTTGCAAGCCTTCATTTATTATACATGTTTTACACGAGTTTGTCATTTACCACAAGTACTGAAGACTGACCAGGTGGAAATAAAGTCTGGAAATTGACAATTGTTATTTTAAAATTAATTGATAGTAATCAAGGAACGAAATTGTTAGATGGGTGTCTTTTTTTTTTTCTTTTTTTTTGAATGAATTTTGGTTATTTTGTTATCATACAACTAACTAAAGTTGTCGATTTGAAAAGAATTTAGTTGGTCAGGGGTACCAAATAAAAATATATATTTAAGTACATGTATGAGCAATACTTGTACATGTATATAAGTTTTTAAAAATCTTAAACGGCAGTCACACCTCACTGGATTAAATGTTAACGACATCCAATGGATAATTAAATTGTCACTCTGTTCCTCTGCGTTTCTTGTCTGTTTTTCTTGCGGCCAATGTGTTCCTTGTCCGGCAAAACCCAGTCTTTCCAGCGGAAAATCTTGAGCCTGTTCAAAACTTGAAACGGACACCATCGAACTATCTTGTCCACTTAGTGTACGGTAGCCATGCATTATGATTTTAAACCAAACTCAAGCATTTCTTTTCCTGTAATTGACCAGTTCGTTTCTGTTAATGTCCATTTGACTTTTTAACACTTGTTTATTTGACCAGTAAACATCCGTTAATGTTTGTTGGGCTTTTTGACTTTGTGTATGCATATCCAAAGACTTGAAAGTTGATGAATGTCTTTGACTATTAGACCCTTCAAGATTAGAATCTCAAAAGATTGAGATAGGATTCTACCAGTGAATTTTGGGCGGTGGTCTTCTCTTACCCAGCAATCAATGACAGCTATAAGGAGGAGGTGGGATCATGTAGCTAGAGGGAGGAGGTGAGGTCTTGTAGCGAGAGGGAGGAGGAGGGGGGGGGGTAGTGTAGCTAGGGGGAGGAGGTGGGGTCTTGTAGCGAGAGGGAGGAGGAGGGGGGGGGGTAGTGTAGCTAGGGGGAGGAGGTGGGGTCTTGTAGCGAGAGGGAGGAGGAGGGGGGGGGGTAGTGTAGCTAGGGGGAGGAGGTGGGGTCTTGTAGCGAGAGGGAGGAGGAGGGGGGGGGGTAGTGTAGCTAGGGGGAGGAGGTGGGGTCTTGTAGCTAGAGGGAGGAGGTGAGATCTTGTAGCTAGAAGGAACAGGTATGGTCTTGTAGCTAGAAGGAGGAGGTGGGGTCTTGTAGCTAGAGGGAGGCGGTGGGATCTTGTAGCTAGAAGGAACAGGTATGGGCTTGTAGCTAGAAGGAGGAGGTAGGGTCTTGTAGCTAGAAGGAGGAGGTAGGGTCTTGTAGCTAGAAGGAGGAGGTAGGGTCTTGTAGCTAGAAGGAGGAGGTAGGGTCTTGTAGCTAGAAGGAGGAGGTAGGGTCTTGTAGCTAGAAGGAGGAGGTAGGGTCTTGTAGCTAGAAGGAGGAGGTAGGGTCTTGTAGCTAGAAGGAGGAGGTAGGGTCTTGTAGCTAGAAGGAGGAGGTAGGGTCTTGTAGCTAGAAGGAGGAGGTAGGGTCTTGTAGCTAGAAGGAGGAGGTAGGGTCTTGTAGCTAGAAGGAGGAGGTAGGGTCTTGTAGCTAGAAGGAGGAGGTAGGGTCTTGTAGCTAGAAGGAGGAGGTAGGGTCTTGTAGCTAGAAGGAGGAGGTAGGGTCTTGTAGCTAGAAGGAGGAGGTAGGGTCTTGTAGCTAGAAGGAGGAGGTAGGGTCTTGTAGCTAGAAGGAGGAGGTAGGGTCTTGTAGCTAGAAGGAGGAGGTAGGGTCTTGTAGCTAGAAGGAGGAGGTAGGGTCTTGTAGCTAGAAGGAGGAGGTGGGGTCTTGTAGCTAGAGGGAGGAGGTGAGATCTTATAGCTAGAGGTGAGGTCCCTGTGTCCTACCTTTATCCTTACCTTCCTTTTGGAGGCATAGTTGGAATATGTCAGCGAGGATGATAAATCTAATAAAACAAAAGAAAAACTATATCCTCTTCCAAATGTCTTAAAAACGTATCATATTATTGTAATTGGCTGAAGTAGGGCCAATACAGCGCTAAACCCTATGATATTTTGTCAGTCACGGTGCAGATCCATTCATGTAATGTTTGAAGAACGTTATATCAATTTCTCTTGGGGGAGGGGTTGGGGGTATGTAGTGATTCTGTTGTCTAGTTACGAACCCGCCTCAATCTGCTGTTCTTCTAAAACCACCCAATGGAATTTTATGAAATTTTCAGGAATTTTTATGCCCCCGCCATAAAATGGCCGGGGGCATATAGTGTTACCCTGTTCCGTCATTCCGTCCTTCTGTCATTCCGTCATCATTTGGTTTCCGTTCTTTATCTCTGCAACGGTTGCACACATTCAACTCAAATTTGGTATATGGATACATCACGGGAATATGCAGGTCCAGATCGAAGTTGGTCATGGTCCGATGATTTTTGACAGAGTTAGCCCTCTTGAACTTAGAAAAAAATCAGAATTTTTTTGTTTCCGTTCATTATCTCTGCAACGGTTGCACACATTCAGCTCAAATTTGGTATATGGATACGTCACGGGAATATGCAGGTCAAGTTCAAAGTTGGTCATAGTCCGATGATTTTTGACAGAGTTAGCCCTCTTGAACTTAGAAAAAAATCAGAATTTTTTTGTTTCCGTTCATTATCTCTGCAACGGTTGCACACATTCGACTCAAATTTGGTATATAGATACGCCACAGTTAATGCATCACCCTTACGAATTTCCTTCATTAGACTTCACTGTAGGCGGGGACATTCGTGTCGCACCGACACATCTAGTTTTTTTTACATGATGCTTTGTACACCTCATATTTTAAAGTTTGATGTGAATGATTTTGGGGATATTCCCATAGCAAAACATGGACTTTGCCTATATATTCATGTATCATTGTATCATGGATTCCCAACTCCCATCTACTACTCCTCTAAAACCCTGAATTCTATGAAACTTTCAGGGATTTTTTTTTATGTGATGCCATTGTGCACCTATTTTAAATTTGATCTGAATGATTTTATGTACCGACTGGAGAGTGGGAGCATTACAACGTGAGCTTGCTCACAGTATTTCTAGTTTGAACTAATAAGGGTAAATTTAAAAGTTTTTAATTTCAAAATATTATTGAATATATACTGTGGAATCATTTTAATTTGTGGGGGCCATTGTTCGTGAGTAACCAAAATTTTGCTGGTTCGTGGGGACGTAATTTCGTGGGTAATTGATCAATAATGCGAACAGCATAATATTTATAAAGAGTAAAAGGAAAATAAAACATGTTCTTGGGGACATAAATTCGTGGGTAAGGGTGACCCACGAGATCCACGAACATTGGTCCCCCACGAACAATAATGATTCCACAGTACTCCACTTTCCACTCATATAAGATTTGTCTGGTTTGTTATTCCATCTTTTAAATTTTCTACAAAAAGAACCAACGATGGATAAAAAAAATAGCAATTTACTGTATCAAATATACAATTGAACAAGAGCATTCAAATATACTGTAGGAGCACAAATATTCGTCATGGATTAAATTTCGTTAATATCGTTGGTAGCATAGATCAACGAAATTAAATCCATGACGAATTTTTAACTCAACTGTTTACAAATACAGAGCGGTCTGAAATGACGAAATTAAATCCTGACAAAATTTTGTTGGGAATCAAAACGAAATTTTAACCCAACGAATATTTGTGCTTCTACTGTATACCTCAGCCACGGTTACATTAAAGTCTTCTGGATCCAGATGATGATGATCTGGATTGTCACCTAAATGTAATGGGGACTTCCTTAGACCAAGATACATTTGTGTTCCAATTTTCAAAGTGATCTGACTATATTAGTTTTTTCATGAGGTTACTTTAAAGTTTTCGGGATCTGGATTGCCACCAAAATTTAATGGGTTTCTCATTAGACCAAGATACATTTGTGTTCCAATTTTCGAAGCGATCTGACCATTAGTTTTTGCATGAAGTTGCCAACAGACATACACACAAACAAATAAATAAAGTAATATAAATAAACGCCACCAATTTTGTAACCTCCTTTGTGGAGGTAACAATGAGAATATGATCAGTCAGTACTGTTTAATCCAATTAGTATTTTATGGAGAAAGAGGCGGCAAACTTATTTTTCGTGATTGCAGCAAGCAGGCTGCTGTGTTTGAACCCACTCTACTTAAGCTACAGGCATAATAGATATTGATCCAAAGGCTCTCTGTCAAAACTCTACTGATTCTATTGATCAAAGAACACAAATTCTACTTCCTTGTTGTCTGATCTAGCTTTTGATTGGTCAACCCCTGGTGGTTGATTTCCAATCATCTTGCAGCATCAGCCAAGGAGTCTGAGTATGTTATTATCTTGTATTGCATGCTGGAGGTATTAGAACATTTTTGGGATATCAAAGATACATTTGGTGAGTGCATAGAAGTTTTGTTCATGATGAAAATTTGTATACTTTGTTTTATTTTACTAAGAAAAATTAATTCATAGAAAGAATTGTTTAAATATTTACCTAGCAAGGAGTTGTAAATGAGGAAATGTACATTGAACTATTGACATTTCAAGATTAATTAGCTGAATGAATTCAGTTGTAAAATTTTCATTTGTCATATACTATAGTGTTCAAAGCCTTCTTATGCATATAGTTTCATCTCTCTTTAGAGAAAGTTATGATTTTTAGCAATTTTGTAAGTATATTTCAATTGGTAATGTTTTCTTTATCTCTACCAGGGCAATAATCCAAATGTCAAAGTTGTTAATGAATTACACGAGCATGATATAGTACACTCAAGCCATAGGAGGATGGGGGGTGTATAAATTGCAAACATTCATGGCTGGCTTTGTGTTGTTGTTATTGGTGTTTATATGAACTTTCTTCATGACAAAACTGATAAAATTTAAATTGACCAGGATAATGATTGATCTTTGTGGGATTGTGTTTTAGTTTTCTTGACTTCTGCTCATTTATTGTACATTATACACAGATATATATATACTAGGATGTCAACAAATATATGACTTTTCGTATATTCTTCGATGGCATCAACGTTTTCGACTAAAAAAATTTAGTTGAACTTTAGCATACTGATAATTTATCCATTTCGGTGTCCCAATTCTATGAATGCCTGAAAAAAATTGCACTCTCCACTAATTTAGTTCCATCAAAGCAATTTCGTTTTGTCTACTGGTTTACATGTTTCAAATCTACACAACCGACCTGCAGACATAGGGGAAAATATTTTTGTTAAATAAAAACTCCATATAAAGGGTATCACAAGCAGAGTGAAAAATGATGGTCTTCCTAAATGAATAAGTATGTGTTTCAGTGCATGGGTGGGGGTATTCACATTGCCATAATTTTACATTAACTTTGAAGTAGAGTGTCGAGTATGTTTCTGAATTAATTGTACTAATGGATGTTTTCATTGGGGTAAACCTAACAGGACTTTTAAACTTAATTGAGCAGCAATCGGTGGTACCATACGATGCCTTTATATGACAAAAGTTCATTGAAGAAAAATGCATTTTTGTGTGTCTTAATTGTTTGGAAATACACTTATAAATACGCAAGTAAGTTGTACTGGATTATTTATTATATGAAGGAACATTTCCGTAACAGTGGTAAAATAAAAACCTTTTGAATATTCGATGACTAAAGCTATCAAATAATTGACGAAGAAATATTCCTATTTTGACATCCCAATTACATACACTTACACATGCTTTCTTGAAATATTTCGACCACGTTACCTGGTCTTTATCAGTCATGTTTCGACTGATGAAGACCGGTAACGTGGTTGAAATATTTCGAGAAAGTGTTAGTTTTTTTTAATTGTACTAGAGTGTATGTGTGTGTATATATAATACATTTCGTATGGCAAGACCATAATCTTCACCAGGTCAACAAGGTCATGTTAGTCATATTATTGTTGAGGCATACATATCTGTGTTTTATATGTATTGTGATCCTTTTCTTTGATGCTGGTTAGGGGTCACATATGAGACCAAACATTTTTCTTGGGAATAAAGAGTGATAAACATTCTTTTAAAAATTACAACTGCTAAACAATGGCAGGGCCAAGGTTTTCAGGTGAGTGATGTGGTCCATGGGCCTCTTTTACTTCCTTTTGTTTTGGAATTCCCAACCTTTAGAATAGATGTTCTATATAAAATTCATATTTAAATTGTTCACTTTTACATCACATTCGTTAGGCTAGCTATCGTTACAAAGTAACCACAAGTGTGAGGGCTCATTGAACAAATACCTCAGAAATGAAATAATAAATTTAACTTCAAATAATTTAATTCTTATTACATCCTTAGCTCTGATTGGTCAATTTCAAGTTTCGTAATGCAAGTTATTTTTGTATAATCTGGCTTGGTATGGGGACACACACCTTTGACAACTAGCAGCCAGAACTACTTTTTTGCAATATTCAACAAATAAATGAAAGCAAGGGGAATATTTGTAGTTGTTTATTAATTCTGTAATTAAATTATAAGGAATGACTCTAATTTTGGGGCATATTATATGAGTATAACTTGGTTTGGGTCATGCAGTTTATGCTTTGCGGATTACAAAGCATAAACTGACCCAAACCAGGTTATACTAGTATAATATGCCCCAAAATTAGAGTCATTCCTAGTTGTTATAGTAAAGAAAATTTATTTCTATATAGAGAGATGTCCACAACTTATTAACTTTGTATAGAATGAAGAATTTGGATATGTTTTTATTTCTACCTCATTTTAATGTAAAATACCGTGTATTGCTAGGTTTTTATCTTTAAAAGAAAAATCATCAAATACAAAAATCAGAAAAACATGAAGATTTGAATGTAAAAGAATGTACATATATTATATTTCATTTGTCATTTTGAAAATCCTATTTGGCAAAAATAAATGAATGCAAGAGTTACCTCCCATTTGATTGAATAATTACACATTCTTACTTGCTTTCACGGGTTGATTCTTGAATTAAAGTAGACGTGGCTTACAGAAGCAGACTAATTGTATGAGATTCAAAGTAAATCAAATCAACCTTAGCATTGAAACGGTGCACGAGGCTAAAATGAAGAAATACTTAATGGATAGACTCATCAAATTCTGTAATTTCTGTTAAATATGCATAATTCCTTTCTCATACTTTCTCTTACATAATATCCTTCACAAATGCAAGAATATATACCCCCTGTTGTAAAATATGAATGAAAATGATTGCTAAATATTATGGCTGTCATCTTAAACTATGAATGCTCTTTGGTCGGTTATGAATTTTTTTTCTGCATTGCTAGCTACCTTTATCATCCGATAAAAAAAAAAAAAAAAAAGCATTTTATTGTTTAAATAAATGATTACTCAAAATTGAATGTTACGGAACTTGTGCAATATTTTGAACATTTTCACCTCTTCGGTATGATTAGAGCTGCTCTTGTATGATTTCAGAAATAGGTTTTAATCTTATATTGTACCAATATTTTATTTGGCTTGGCTAATTCAGTGGTTACATCACCTAACTAGTAATGCAAGGGTACGGGGTTCAATGCCTGATTGTTATTCCAAAGATTTTTCTCATTGTTGCAATAATTTGGTAAAATCCATACAAATTTCTTGATAAGAACTGAATTTTGTCTTTTTACTTGCCACAACAAACCTGGTAATATATACCTCAATATTTTTTGTTGAAACAAGATATTAATGCATATTGTCTTATCTTCTATTTGAACTTTAGTTTAATATTGTTTTATGTCTCGTTCTTTTCTTAAGGGTAATTTGATTATATAGGGCGCTATATAAATATATAATAATAAAAAATTATATATTGAGAAATATTACATATGTGGACATTAATGATCTGCCAAAAGCATGTTTACTGATTGTTACTAAAATGACCAAAATATAGCTTTACAGTACATGAAAAAACTTACTGACATATCAAAATTCATGCATTTTGATATCATTCGGTGCAATTTTGACACAAGAATTTCTTTTGTGTAGGAAAAGTTATGGAGATATTTATGTCTCCCCTCTTCCAGGAGGAGACATATTGTTTTTGTACTTTCTGGCCATCTGTCCGTCTGTCTGTCACAAAATCTCATGAATGTTTCTCCTCCTATTCCGCTTATAAGATAAGCCTAAATGAAACTCTGTACAGTGCTTCATTGCCATGAATTTTAGATGTGCATATTGTCAGGGGAGGACAGGACGATCCAATTATTTTCCTTCAAGTTATGGTGGATCAAATAGGGGTAGAGGGTGTAAAAATAGCTTAACACTTCTCCTTTTATATGATGTATCGGATTTACTTGAAACTATACACTACTTCTTTGCCATTTTGTCTGGACAAAATGATCCAATTATTTTTCTTCAAGCATTGTTACACTTATTTTTTGCAATGTCAATGTAGTAAACAAAATCTTGTCTGCATTAGAGGACTCGGATTCAACAGAATCTGGAAGGTTGTCAAATTTACTTCAAGTGTTGTTTTAACTTGGTACTCTAGATAAGATATTGGCTTAAATATTATATTTTATAGTCAGAAATTATATATCAAACTTCTCGAAAGAATGTAGTATTTTATTTGATAATGTTCAATCATACACATCACTAGTCTATAGATAGAAAAAAAATTGTACTCAAATAGTTCCTTTGAAAAAGATGGGAACATGGAAATGTCTTTTCCAGCATAATTCATAATTGTTTATCTCTGTCTGAAAATAATGTATTTATATATTATAGAAATATTGCCTCACCCCACAGTATGTATGTATAAAGTCTATCAGTATGTATGTATGCATGAATGTCTGTATGTCTGTATGTATGTAGATTGCAATAAAAAAAATATATATATTTTTCTTCAAGCTATAGTGGATCCAACGGAGGTGGAGGGTGTATTATAGCCTGTAAACGCTTCTTCTCCTATACAGCTTATCAGGTAGATCTGAAATTTGTACAATGCTTCAAAGCTCTTTGAAGATGTGCATATTGTCTGGACAGGAGGATCCAATTATTTTCTACAAGTTAGGGTGGATCTAAGAGGGGTGTGGATGTAAAATAGCTTGTGAACACTATTCCTATATACGAATTATCAGATAGACTTGAAACTTAATTTGTATGATACTTCAATGCATTTACAGATGTGCATATTATCGATCAGGACAGGAGGATCCAATTGTTTTTTTTATCTTTTATTTCATTCATCAACAAAAAACATATATCAATGAACAATATTGATTCTTTACACATATATCACATAATATCTAAATCGCACTCGCTCGCTTACATTAATGTATTTATATTTGAAGAGGTATATAATATATATATTTTTGTATCATAGTCAAATATATTTTAAATATAACTAGAACTTCCCATTCAGTATTTGATAAAGTATTTGATATCATAAAATACCCATATAGCTCATCAGTATTAAATGCATTGATTTATATAGCAGCCCCCCAAGGCTACCATTAGTTTACCTGGCAAGGGCAGGAGATCCCAATTGTTCTTATCCCCCCCTAAATGTTATAGAGCGATCTAAGAGGGGTGTGGACACTTCTCTTCTAATATGGCATACTGGATAGCTTTGAAATTTTGTCCAGTACTTAATTATCATATCATTATGTTCATTTTGATTGAATTAGGGATATGATATTTTCCTACAATTTACAATGGACCAAGGAGGGGTGTTTTGTAGCTTTTAAGTTTTTTCATGTTGTGCAAGCATCACATCGGTTTCGAATATTTTCTTCCATCATCTTTCTCAAAGCACAGTTCATAATGTCTATGTTCCTGCTTATGCTTTCTTCTCCTTACCATGCAGTACATTAAAAGGGTGGGGGGTAGTAATTTGGAGCACTTTCAATTTTGGGAGGAGGGGAGACATGTTTTTAACATTAACAAATTTTAATTTAAGTAGTTTTCATAAAATTCCATTGGAGGTCACCTTGTATAATTTATTCTTCATTGTTTTAAAGCAGTCCAGTATTTGATCACGATTCTTCCAATATTTGATCACGATTCAGAATTTAGAACATTCCATGCAGTATTTGATCATGATTCAGAATTTAGAAATTGTACTCACTCCAGTGTTTTCTTCACTCAGGTAAATAAGGATAATATAGATAATGTGGACTGACTTAGGATATTGCTAACTTCACTCTGTATAACATATAATGTGGACAGATTTAGGATATATTGGTGGGGGGAAAAGTAGTGTATATAGCAAAATATGAAACGATCCTTAGTAGAGGTGTGTCCTTTTATGTCCTCTTAAGATGTGCATTGTTTTTGGTACACTATTCCGGTTGGCTGTAGAAATCTGTCAACCTCCTAGAAGAGTTGTCTTTCTTTCCCTGTTGTGATGGATTCAGTCAGTACTAGATTTTGCTCAGTTGAATAGGTATAACAAACTAATTGGAATTTTGAAAAATACAAAATGTAAGATATTTATAATGCTGGGAATACAAAATTTTGCCTCGTTTTTATTTAAAATAAAAATCTTAAAAACTGATTTACTTCTACATATAAGAGCCTTGGTTAACATTTTTATGCTTGATTCTTGTATAACTTAAATGTATTTAAAAAGATTATAATTTGAATGAGAATAGAAACAATCCATACATGATAACATAGATAAAGGTTATCACTGGTGAACCACTAGATTAATCCAGAGCTAGCCAGACATGGGATGAATTTTCAGATTATCATCTTAGCGATGGCAATATAGCTTCTGTTAGAAAAATTAAAACAAATTGTTAAAAATTTGTGGCAGTGTATTTAATTCTTAAACAAAACAAGAATATTTCAACTGGTTTTTACACAATTTACATTATGATTAATAAATTCTAGATGTGTTTGATAAAAATAGAAATGTGCAGAAAAATATTTTTTTTTCTTTAAAAAAAAACCCAACAAAACCCACAAGTACGAAATTATTTTTGTCAAAATAATGATACACATGATGGGATCCTTATGTATCATCTCATGACCCGGGCTAGCGCTTTAAGGTAACAGATTTTAGATAGGAATATGCAGAAAAATTCTTTAAAAATTGTCTTCGTCAAAAATCCCAATGGGGTTTGGGTTGGGGGGGGGGGGGACGTAAATTACTATTATATATATATATATATATATATATATATAATATATAATTATATATTACTATATATAACCTATATTATATATTCAAAGCAGAATAAATCAAACAAACACACAAAGTTAAAATTTTGAACGCAAGCGCTTTCATTTCAATCTCAGGCGTTACATTTTGAGATTGTTTTTATAATATATTATACTTTATACTATATTATATTTTTATATATATAAAAAGAAAATTTCCCAAATACCTACTTTTCAAGACCTGCAAGGTTACAGTTAGTCAATGTGACATGCATGGATCTCCACTTATTCACACAAAACCCAGCATTCTTGAGTCAAGTGGGTTAATAAATTTAATTATGGGAAATCTAAACTAGGTTATTCCTAACTCTCACAGTTTACAAAAATATATTTTATTTGATAAAAGTTAGGGATAGTAAACCATAGACAGCAAGAATGCAAAGGTATTTTATTTACTGCAGGTCCTAATTTTAACATGCATTGTACATTAGAAGAGTTATCTCTCTTACACTAGCAAGGCTTTCTTTACTGCAGGTCCTAATTACCATATTTAATTTTTAAAAGTTTTATTAAAACATGCAATGTACATTAGAAGAGTTATCTCTCTTTCATTAGCAAGGATATAATAACATTGAATGTATTACAAGTCATTGACTTTTTTTTCTAGAATGTATTCATTAAATGGACATGTACAACATATCTGAAGAGAATATGAAGCAAAGGAAGTGATATAGTTTCACCAGCAAAATCAATATCGCCTTGTGTCTGTATATTTTAGCTAACCTGTCTCAAAGGCTGAAGGAGCTTTTCTTTAGCGAGGTTTGACTATTGCCTATCTGATATTTGCCTGTCCGTTTGTAAAATTCATCATTTTGAAATTCTTTCCAAGAATCACTAGGCCAGTTAATTCAAATCAGTCTGCTTCCAAATTACCCTTTAAGGTAATAGATGTAATGAAGATATGCATGCAATGTTCACAACTGGAAATGGCTGATTTGTAAAGATAAAGACAAAAACATTGAAAATGAAGGAAATTTGTAAAATTAAAATAATTTGTCAATGAAATGATTTACATTCAGGAGATAAATATAACTTACAATAAATGATACTAATAATGATAAAATAGGTTCTAAGGAGATATTAAGTTTTAAGCTTGAACTATGAACTTGGGGACTTGCAATGCATTTTTTTAATCATAAAAATTGTAAACAATCATACTGAAATGAATTTATTGATTGAGCAAACTTCATAATAGCTTTACTAGAATACTGTAAGTACTATTCTGTGTTCATTATATTGGTTAAATTGTAAGTTTGCCCTGGACTCTGTTTCAGAATTTGTTTGTCACTACAGTAAGTTTGTGGTATCCAAGTACTACTATAATTATACGTACAGCAGTATAAGATATAGGGCTCACACGGGGTGCGACCGATCAACAGGGAATACTTACTCCTCCTATACACCTGATTCCACCTTTAGGAAATTTTTGTTGTTGCAATGATTGCTTATCCCCATCTCCTAATAAAACAACAAAGAAGGACATTTTTGTTGAGGTGTAGTTCTGTATGGTGAACCATGTGAGTGCTGTAGTACATGGGCCTCTCACTTTTTTTCATAACATCTTTGAGCAAATTTAATGAGTTCTTGATAAAGAACACAATCTGGTAGCGTTGTACAAAACGGAGGGGTTTCCTTGACAACCTGAATTAACACTGCTTTGTCATTGTTTAGATACAGGCACATCGTAGTCTCAAAGATCTTGCTGTTGGTATGTTGCTAATAGCAACTGACTTTTCTCTGATCTTACAATATATTCAAAGGGTTTGTCTTTTTATTCCCACACTGACAAAAAAATTTATGGCTTCCTTTTCTTATGGTGAAAAGTTTGTATAATAGAAGATCATCAGAATATCTCGGCCAAGTATTCATGGGGGAAAAAATGTACCTTTGAAATGCATGTAACAGAAGTTGTGTTTTCATAAAGTAGAATGAGTTCACATGGTTATACTCTTGTAAGGCCATGCCATTTGTTATCTTGTTCTTCGAAAATCATCTGCATAATTTGTTTTAATGGGAATGCTGTTTAAACTTTATTAAGGAGTTATGGCCCTGGACTTAGATTTTTTTCTTTTTTTATAAACAACCCCCCCCCCCCCCCACTACAAAGTTGAGGGGGTATACTGGAATCAGGTTGTCTGTCCATCTGTAGATGCATTGGTTCCGGGCTCAAAGTGTTCTCCTTTCCACCTAGAGTCACCATATCATACATTGGACGTACCCATGGGATGAAGATGTTCCTTCTTGAATTTAAGGTCAAAGGTCAATCGCACTGGACATGGAAGTACCAATGTGATTTTTGGGCTGTAGAGCATTATACTTTCCACCTAGAGTCACCATGTCATACAAATGATTATGAACTACCCATGGGTCAAAGATGTTCACTATCGAATTTTGGGGTCAAAAGGTCAAGCTCATGGGACATTAAAGTAGCATTATGATTTCCATTTCAAATTCTTGAACAGTTAAATATAACCTTTGGGAGATTGGGGTAAGAGGGGGAGAGGGTATTCTTGGCTCACGGTACCTTCAGCTTGTGTAAGGCAGTTTCATCTTTTTTCATTGCACTTAACTCCTCTTAAACCCTTTGGAGGATTTCAATTAAACTTTATACAATGAAAGATCACAACATGTAGAGGGGGAAGGGGGAAGGCTGTTTAAATTTTATTTCAGAAGTTGTAACACCTGGACTTGGATTTTTGTGTAAGGCAATAATCATCATGTCTTTGCAACTCCTCCTTAGTCCCTTGGAGGATTTCAGTGAAACTTTGTACATTTAAAGATCACAACATGTAGATATAAATGAAAGGTGAGCAATATATGCCCTCAGGGGTCAAAGATAAACTTTGCTGCAGGCAGGGGCATTCAGTGGCATACTGACACATGTACTTAAAATATGGTGTTTTGGGGTTAAAATCTTCTGTTATCCTGTGCTTTGTGTACTTGTTTATATATATGATAATATTACCCATTGTAATGTAATGTTTCCTGTAGTGAGATACTGTCACCCTGGTGTGAAGTTTCACTCCCTTATGACAGGGAAATAATATAGTTTTTCAAATGATTTCAAGTCAATCAGATTGGAGTCTTTTACATTTTCGAAAGTATAATACATTGTATTGATATAATATTCACAGAATTTTTGGTTTAGAATAATATTTCAGGAGATAAAATGTTTTAATTTGAAACTAATTGGAAAGTAGTAACTCAGTTATTGTCAACCACTGGATTTTTGAAACATATTTAAGTAGTTATAGATATCGAGAGAGCAATACTTGCGTATATTTTGATAATTTATCGTTGTTCATTGTCCTTCATTTATGAAGTTGTATGTTATGCACCGTTCAGGTCAGATCACAGTACGTATATTGTGAATATATAGATAGTTATGATTAGCATTGTTTATTGTGACCAATCCCAGTGTCTTTTTGGGGAGATGGAGATTTGATGTAGGATATTTAACTGAAAATATTTCAAAATTAGTATTTTAAAATAACATGATATGTATGCCACATTGCTAATAGTCGATTAACATCGCCTGCAACAGGTTTGACAAACCGATATCATCGCATGCTATCGTGTCATTATACCAACTTTTCACTGAAGGTATTTCAACTCGTAGGCAACAATTTCTTTTTAAAAATGAGTAACATAGAGAGAGAGAGAGAGAGAATCAATAAATGATTGTAGCAGGAGTAAAGGGTACACTCATTAGCTGTCGTCATGGACTGCCTTTTGTTTCTGGTTGCCATAGAAGCAGCTTGCAGTGTCTTATTATTCTTACTTTTCTAGCTTAGAAGGCCAATGCTTTTTAGTATTGTCGTAGTTCCTTTCTCTCTAATTACTTTGATCCATGTGACTTTTCAAGATGCTCCGAGTTATCATGGTATAATTTACTTATTAAATAACTGAAACCTTTTGAACAAATTACTTTTGAGGGATTTTTTTTTACAAACTCTGTCCATACACACTATTCGAAATCAAATACCTGAATTATTCAATATTTATCATACATGAAGATATTATGCGAAGGGAGGGGGGGGGGGGGGGGGAAGAGAAAGTAGGGTGAATGTTGAGTGAATTTGCAGGTATAACAAGAAATATTGTGTTCAAATGCAGATATTAATCGGGAGACTCTTACGTATATAGCTAAAAAAAAAAAAAAAATTAAGTATACATCAAAGGAAAGCTAGATCTTAAAAATTAATGGGCATCGACATAAGAAGACTTTTGAAAACTGATTTGAAAATTTATGCTTTATTAATTTAACATGAACCATGTAGGAAATGCATATTTTTGGCATATTGACAATCTCTCTAGAAGACTGTCTTTTAAAAGATGGATAAACTGAAAAATGATGCTCAAAAGGAAACCTTTGGCCACCTGATAGTTACATATTTCAATTTTGAGCAAAGGGTGATAACTCTTTAAAAGCTGTCAGTATATAAATTTACAAATATCATTTATTTAAAGTGTGATAAAGCCTATTTATCACATATTTACCGTTATATCACTTTCCTTACTGCGACCTCTCAGATACTACTGTCGATTTCCACCTTCTCTACTTTTGATATGTATTTTTTTCATATCACATAGTATGTATTCCACGCCCGCATGACGAAATCAGAATGACAGAATTCCCAATCAATCGATATTATAAAAATATTGATGGAAGTGAAACTGATGTTGATCATTTCTTCAACATTGAAAACAATCAATTTTAATTTGAGGTTATTGAAATTAGTTAAGATCGAAAAGGCCTGTCATTTTGCAGTCAAACCCCCCCACCCCCCCACCCCGTTTCGTCTGAAACTGAACGACGTACTCGTAAATCTCTCCGGTGTTAGAAAATCCGATAGACCTCATTACGAACACAAACAAAATATCTGTTGTCACGTATAAATTCCTTTGATTAATGGATTATTAACTGAACAACTCCATCATGCCACGCCACCGAACTCCACATCTAGCACTCTGCTCTGAGAACATTAAGATTCCATCACGAATACAGATGTAAGAAACCCAAACACAATTCACAATAATAGCTCCACGACCCTCCATGACACAGAAACAAAAATTCTGTCATGGCGAGGTACAGATACTCCATTATGGAGAGAGAGAAAAAAAAAACATCGCGTCATCTTATACGTCATCACTGGATGACCAATATTTTCACACAATTTCTATGTAATATGTCCTAAAATGTATTTTTTTTCTCTCATTACGAATAATCTCTTATGATTTAAACATTGCGACTGTCAATACTCTATACTCTTATTTTTTTTAAAATTCCCAACGAACTTTTTGTAGTGTCGTAATGTTAACGTAATTCGGTCTCAGGTAAACAAAAGAGAGAATTTGAAATCATTATTCATTAGGCTTAGTCTGGATAAAATATGTGATAAAAAGAATCTCCCATGGTTTGTGGTTTGATATGATGATTATCCAACTCGTTGTGTGTTTTCTATCCCCTCGCCGAGTTGGATAATCATCATATCACACCACAAACCATGGGAGATCCTATATGTACTGTTGCGCCATTGGATTAGGGCTCAGGAAAGCAGGCAATGCACCAGTGAGAAGATTGAATGAGACTACGGTATATTACAATAAGAAGCAACTATATAGAGAATATTACATACCAAAATTCACATCATATGCCCATATCAGCCCGAGCTGCGACCATTATCCCCCAAAGCCGCGAAGGCCCGAGGCGCGGATAGGGCCCGAGGCGCTGTAAAATGCAGATGATGTGGGATTTGGTATGTAAATGTCCTTTAATTTATCATATAACTGTCCAAGCTTAAAATAAGCTGTGGTAAAGTAAGGCATTTTCTATGTTACAACTCTACAGGCCTGTCTTCCGTGACGTAATTTTCCATTATGACGTCTAAGATATGCATTTTTGCACGGCGTGAAGATATCGGATATGCATTTTTTGCACGGCGTGCAGATATGGGTGATTGTGACGTCATCCATATCAGGCCATGCAGATTCTGCATATCCACTACCAAGTATATGATAAATATCAATATTTCAGGTGGTCTATTCAGGCCCATTGAACTTTTAACAATTGCATAAAATTTCATAGTTACCTATGTAATTTTCATCAGATGGTGATAAATGTATATATGCGCAAGTTTTTGTTTCCATGCCAACTCAGTAGGGAACCTTGTCTCTAACACAGTACTGAACATGATTCTAGATATTGTATGACAAATATAGAATATTTTAAGGATTGGTGTTCTCACATTGGGTATGGTCATAAGAATCCATACTGTAAATCAAGTATCTTACTTATATCTGGCTATCATTTAAATAATGACCAAACAACTGCTACACACACACACACTCTCTCTCTCTCTCTCTCTCTCTCTCTCTCTCTCTCTCTCTCTCTCTCTCTCTCTCTCTCTCTCTCTCAAAACAAAATTGAAATACCATCAGTGAAAAGATAGTATAATGACACAATAGCATGCAATGATATCGGTTTTGTCAAACCTGTTGCAGGCGATGTAAAATGACTCTGGCATACACAATGTTTCATGTTCTCATATTCTTTTAATGTTTTTTCAGATAAAATATCTTATCTGTAGAATGTATAATGCTGTCTTGTACAAAGTTCCACTGTGTGAATATAACCACCCACCTTGACATTTGCCCATGACCCTTGCAAGTGATATAGACTTGTACTTGATTTCTTGGCCATAAGGATGAACTTAAGGACAAACTGAAAACAATATCTTTTGAATGAA
The DNA here is from genome assembly GCA_903981925.1 of Ostrea lurida. Classification (NCBI taxonomy): domain Eukaryota; kingdom Metazoa; phylum Mollusca; class Bivalvia; order Ostreida; family Ostreidae; genus Ostrea; species Ostrea lurida. Next base: position 83,822 of record CAJDSM010014370.1, read on the forward strand.
CTTTAATATCAGGGGCTCAAAAAGAATATAACTTACATTTTGATTTTCCGGTCAAAAGATGGTATGTCATGGTTGCACAATTAACGATAAAAACTTTGTTGTAGAAGTGTACTAATTTAAGTTTTTAGGGCATTGTATAATCAGTACTTGAATTAATTAAACAATGCTCTGGACACAGTACACAAAATGCAATCTGTGTTTAATGCTTGCTACAGAGGTAGGGGGAGGGTGGGGGGGAGGGGACGTTTGTGTGTGGTGGGAGGGGAGAGTGTGTGTGTGTGTGTTTGTTGTGCCCATGGTTTAAATGAGGTCAGAAGTCAAGGTGATAGGATTGACTCCAATGTAGAATGATGAGCATGGAATGACGCATTGTGGGATATGATGCTCCAAATTGCTTTTCCTTTGCATAGCATATGCATATGCATTGTGCATTCAATTAAAGAATGGTTAACTTGAGTTACTAGTGTGAATTATAAGCCTCCATTTAGGACTGTCAATGAAGATTGTAATACGTTTGGTCATCACTAAGTGTGTTCAAGCTTCATTTTATGTGCACTGTGCGTGTCTGTGCTATTTATATAGAGATCATCCCCACAATTTGTAGGAAGAATGCACAAATGTCTCTGTTTAGTGAATGGAAACCCAGAAACAGCTGCGTAATTCTGCCAGTGGAAGTGCTATATTTTGAGTAGATTGACTGCGCATCAAAGACGTCACTGTCATTTGTTATTTGTGTAACAAACACATTTTCTGGAACAATAAAGAGACTGGGAGAATCAGGTGGAGTAAATGCCCTGATATTCCAGATCACAGCAAATGCCACGTTTTATGTCTCTGAGAAATGTTAAATTCATTGATGACTTGAAAATATACACCAGTATGGAACTCCAGATCGTAGTTGGAGCTCTGATCATTATAAATGAAAGGAAAAAAACAAGAATATATTGGTATTGATTAAATTGAGAAAAATCTTAGCTGTGAAAATTACTACTGAACGAATACAGACCCTCAGGTTTTTTCTCAACAACACACATGTACATCTGATGGATCTTGATATTTGATCATAATGGGTGAAAAGGACTTGGGCTTCTATGAAAGGGTCAACACCTTTGGTACTGTTTTGTTTGGTGGAATGTGCAGGGCTTGATATATATAGTCATATCTTGTAAATAAATTTACTGATACATGTACTAAGTGAAAATTAAATGGTGTTGCATTTAGAAATGTTCTGAACAATTTTCAAACATCAAGGCAGAAAATATATAAGGAAATTTCAGTATTGATTTAATTAGTATCGGAAACATTTAGAACGGGAAGTTTGTCTGTTTAATTATGAATCTTGTTTACCATGCACAAACTACTCATTGTCAAGTGGTTCCCATTGTTTTTATCTCTGGAAAACAGAGGACATGATAAGTGATTTGGTCAACATGTGATAAATTTAACTTGATTATGGCAACATGTTGTTGCATACATTCACGTATTAAAATGAAATATGAGACGTAATTAGCAAAATAACGAAAATAGTCATTTTCATGGATTAGGCAGGAAATGGGATTTAACATGTTTCAGCTTCGTACTTTTGTTTCTAAATGTGCAGTGAGGACTTTGGTTCCGATTAGATCTATATATAGGTTAATTTGTTCTGTAATCTGGGCTGAGGCTATCAGTATGGTACATCTTTTGTTTGCGGATGTTGCCGTCTGATCTGAGAGGGGACTTCCGTATAGTCAATTATCTCCCTTTCTAGGGTTTCCGTAAACTCTAATTACTTGGTTTCCTCTTCTGGTTCTCAGGGCCCTGCTCTCCATATTTAGTTTACTTCAGGAAGACTGCTATAAAATTTGAACTTTCTGACCATTTGCTGTTTGATTAACCGGAGAAGATATGACTTTATAAATCTTTTATGTGTTCTGTTTTTAAAGACCCTTGGTTACAGTGTTGCTTATTTGTAATATTAATAACTATGTATGTCATGATTGAATGTTCAACACTGGTGGGGTATGATTTAAATATCTATTTTTTGTGAATTGAATTGGTACTTCATAAAAGCAGTGACGCAAGTTTGTAGAATGGTAGGCCTTATTGGGTCATTAGGTTGTTGAGAAATAAAAGTACAAATTAGATTTGAAATTATCTTTGACCTTGACCCGGTGAGATATTTTAGAGGGCAGAGAGTTTGTCTTCTTTACAAACGGTCTATCTTTACATATATCAGACTTCAGACTTTTTGAAGCCTTTGAATTATGTTTCCTATACATGCAGTCATCCAAAAAGAATGTTGACAAGCAGGGTGTAATTGTCGGACGGGACAATAGACAGAGTTGGCAAAGAATTTGCTGCTTGTCCGCACTCGGGCAGCTTTGTGTGCGGAAATGCAGATTATTATCAAGGTTTGATCATGTGCCAGAGAGACCCTGTTTTGGAAATATTTTGAAAGCCTGTGTAATTTAAATCCTTCCTTGGTTTTAGAATTGCTACTCTACTTCTGACGTAAATTTGAAGCCCTTTCATTAATAATTTGTACCCAACCCATCGTTTTAAGTAAGATTACATAAAACTGGTTTTATGTAAAAAAGGATTGTAAAGTTAAAAATCATCTTCAATACAAGTTGGAAGCATGTTATTTGGACCTGTTTTGACACACGTTTTTAGATATGTAGCGTGTACCAGTAGTGAATTTCTTTTGGTGTAATCCTTTTCCTTGTGAGCTAGCTATGGTAGAACGTACTACCAATCACCCCTCCTCTAGGCCAGCTATTAAACGCATAATTGTTTTGAATTTTGTTTGTAATACTCAATTGCGTTTCATAATCATATGCTATTTTGATATCTGAAGTCAGATGATGAAGTACTATTTTGTAGTAACTTGTACAAAGTTATGGTACATGAAAGGAATGACTGATACACTGAAGTACACCCAGTATGTATTAGTATACCACATGTAATAATGACTGCAATTAATGCACTTAACCGAACTTTGATTGTCTTTTAGATTGTAAGTAGTTTGTTTTTGTGAATTTTGATGAAAATCAGATCAAGTGACAATGACCTCAGCGTTTAAGTACTTTGTCAGCTGAGAGCGAATAGTCGGTTATCTGGGAAGTGTGATTCTTTGTTGTAAGCTGTCACTGTGTAAATCGTGGAGGTCAATCTCGAAAACAAAAAAAAAATATACCAACCGGACATAATACAACCAATTCTATCAACAGAGAGGGAAATAAACAAGTAAACATACGGCAATAAAAAGTTTGACTTTTAGGAAGTCGTGCCTGGTTTTACGATGTTATGAAGTATGTAAAAGAATATAAGTAACCCCACCCAATGTCTGAGGTGACATAGAATGCTTTACCTGGAGATCGTATACCTGTCCGCATGACTAATGACAAAACAAGTGCTGTGTGCAAGGAAAAGAGGAAAAATTAGGAAATATTTGTTTTTATTAAAAGCTTCTGAAATGGTTGAGTCTATGAGGTGTACAGTGCACTCCTTTCTCGCTGATGACATACATATATTAGGCGGTGTAGAGCCACCATCAGATAGTGTGACGCAGATTATGTGAAATATTTGTGCAGTGTGACAAACAAATTAAAGCTCATCGTAGAAACCATGAAGTGGCCTTTATTTGTACATGATGTACTTTAGCGATAGCTTTATATATACGAGTATACTAAGAAACTGGGGGAAGTCCGGTAAATGTGGACTGCGGATATACGAATGAATAAGTTGGAACATTTCCGATGTGGGGAAGTGTTCAGGGTTACATGGTGGGAGCTGACTCAGGCTCTTGAATCTGCTTCCTTGTGACAAGGGCCTGAATTAGGCTGATACTTACCCCGTCCTCAAACTTCAGTGTCCACCTTCAGTATTGCCGCCGATCAAGTTTAGTCATGCTCCCCACTCCAAACTGGCTTCTTCAGATCTTAGTCACTTCAAACTTGAAATTATTTTGAAATAAAGACTTCATTATGCTCTTCTCTGAAACTCTTTTGTTTTTCCTACTGTGGGAAATTTTTTCTTTTTGTCAAGATCTGAAATAGTTTTCTACACATCGTGAAGGACTTTTGTCAGATGGTTAGGTTGCTGAATCAGAGAGATCTATTGTACCTATTGGGAATTCTAACAAACTGCTGAAAATAGTGTTCTTTTTTTTAAATATGTTACATGAGTATAGTTTTAATTATTTGTGGTGTCAATATTGGGAGCACTTGCAATTGAAAGCCCAAAGTCTTTAACCATTCAAAAGTTTGATCTGCCGTGAGTGTAGATAAATTCCTTGGTGAACTGCGAGTATTGATTTTTGCTCATTCCTTTTCTTCAAAATTAACCGAAAAATTAACCTCTTTGACAACACAATGGATGTTGTGTCAATCACGGACTTGTAAGGATGTTGACCCTACTAGTTGAGCACCAACTCAAAACAGCTGTATACTTAAGAACTAAGGGAAAGGGGGGGGGGGGGGGGGGGGGGGGGAATAATGGCTATGTCAAAGCAAGGAAGGTCACCTGTAACACGTGCATACATGAAATTCTCAAAATTTTAAGAAGTTATTTTTAAGAGAAAGTTGTTAATCAGTATGCATAGCACATATTTCGTTCATCTTGCCTCACTTGTCATGTGTTTTGTGGATTATGAAATGCACTACCAAAGGTTATCAATATGGATATTTAAATTCTGCAAAAAACTATCACAGGCAATGTTGCTTTTGTCAATGAAAATAGAATATATAACTCTTTAAAAGCACATGAAGTCACTGAGTGTAGGTGTTCCAATTGAGTGTTGGTTCGTTAACTGTGTTCTGAGTGTATGTTCATTATGGGACATTGTTCTGACTGAGTACATGTTCATAGACACTGACAATATGTTCTAATTGAATGTATGTTTTTATAATTATAGGATTAAACATTCTTTTTGAAGAATTTATCGATGTGTGTAAAACTCTGGACATTTTACTCACAAACTGAATAAAAGTGCGAAGCACTTTTATGTTAAGTTTGTGAGTAAAATTCCAGAGTTTAACATCAAATAAATTCTTCAAAAAGAATGTTTAATTCTTATAATTCTTGTTCACTGTATGAAAATTTAAAAAAATTTGAATAGTTCCGTGCGTTACGTTGTTTGTTTTCATGCGCATATTGTGACGTCACGTTTTCGGATTTATTGATGTGTAAATTCTCGTTTCGATTTAATTTTATCCAATCAAAACCATCGTAATAAAGGACATTGGAATTATATAGGTGTATGTTCATAGACAATGTTCTAATTCAGTGTATGTTCATTAACTGTGTCCTGAGTGCATGTTCATAGACTATGTTCGGACTGAATTATTTCAGAGTGTATGTTCATAGACAAGCAGTTCTCATTGAGTAACATGTATGTTCATAGACAAGGTGTTCTAATTGAGTGCATGTTCATAGACTAATTGTTCGGTCTGAGTGTATATTCAGAGTGTATGTTCATAGACAGCAGTTCCATTGAGTAACTATGTATGTTCATAGACAAGGTGTTCTAATTGAGTGCATGTTCATAGACTAATTTTTCGGTCTGAGTGTATATTCAGAGTTTATGTTCATAAACAAGGTGTTCTAATTGAGGGTATGTTCATAGACAAGGTGTTCTAATTGAGGGTATGTTCATTGACAAGGTGTCCTAATTGAGTGTTATAATGTTTATAGACAAGGTGTTCTAATTAAATGTATGTTCACAGACACTGTTCTAACCTCCAATCAGTTGGTGATATTTTTACACATTGCAGCTTTAATCATATAAACTTGTATCACAATATAGACACACACACACGTCTTTATCAGTGAACTGATTTGTAGTGATGAGCAACGAGTGCTAAGTTTCACTATGTACTGCATGTGATATGATATTGTGATATTATAAAACGTCATGCTCTAAAGCTACTAATAGATTTCATGAAGATATTGTTTTGGGATCACACACAAACATGACCTTTCGATTATGAAGGAATAAAGACCTTGTGGAATCAACATGTATCTGTTGATGATTCCTCTTGGTTGCATTATTAATTCAAATCCACCGTTGCTGGCTGTTTATGTAGATTTACAACCAACTAGAGGCAATTCTATTGAAGTGTCCATGCCATGAAATTGGTAAAAAACAAAAAACTTAAAACTTTTTCAAATTTTGTTGTCATGCTATCTGAGATCAGATATATTGATACTCCCACGCTTTTTGCTCAGTCTGTATACGTAAGCGTGTTCAGTATTTCACAATCGGCAGGAAATTATACTGGGGGGCATACCGTATAAAAAAAAAGGTTAAAAATGCAGCCTTTTCATGCATCCCATACATTTAGTATTTTCCCCAGATAGACACATACTGTTTATATATATATATATATATTTTTTTTTTTATTCCAAAAAAATTTAATTGAAAAGTCTATACTCATTCATACTGCATATATATGAAAGAGAGAGGGTGAAGATAGAAAAGAAGGGTGGAGAGAGAGAGAAAGAGAGAGAGAGAGAGAGATCATGACAACATATGCACAATCTTTATAAGAGACATACTGTTTATATATACCCGATATATACATTTAGTATTTCCACATACATAGTATTTCCCCAGTTAGATTTGCCCAATGATATACATTAGATTTCCCTGTTAGACTCTGTATATACCTTGATACATACATTTTAGTATTTCCCAGTTAAGGACACACCAATATATAACCATTAGTAACTCTCTCCCAGTTAGACACACACTGTATATATACCTGATACATAACATTTAGTATTTCACCCAGTAGACACCACCCGATATATACATTTAGTATTTTCCCAGTTTAGACACAAAATGTATATATACCTGATACATACATTTGATCCCCAGTTAGACACACCCGATATATACATTTTTGTATTTCCCAGTTAGCACTGTATATATTACTGATTACATACCCATTTAGTATTTCCCTGATTAGGACACACCCAATATACATTTAGTATTTATACCTGATACATACTTTAGTATTTCCCTGTTAGACACACACTGTATATATATTCCGTGATACATACATTTAGTATTTCCCCAGGTTAGACACACCCGATATCATACTATTAGTAATTGGTATACCTTGATATAATTTAGGGATTTCCCTGTTAGACACACCTGTTTTATATTACCGATAGATACATTAGTCATTTCCCTGTAGGACACAAACCTGTATACACCGATATATACATTTAGTATTTCCCTGTTAGACAGCACACTGTATATATTACCTTGTGATACATAATTTAGTATTTCCCCGTAAGACTACACCTGATACATACATTTGTATTTTCCCCAGTGAGACACACACTGTATATATACCTGATAATATACATTAGTATTTCCCTGTTTAGACACAACGTATAGATACCCGATTATATCATTTAGTATCCCAGTAGACACACACTGTATTTATATTAACCCGATCCATACATTTACTTTATTCCATTTAGAAAACCACGCAGTTATCATACTATATAAGTACTCCCTCTCCTCTGTTAGTGACACAAATGTGTTTATGAAACGTGGTGCCTCAAACCATGGCTAATAATAAATTCTAATGATATATGGTTTGACCTTGACCATTAACTTTTTATACTTGAGAATAAAACCTATCCGGTTTTACCAAATAAAAAATATAATGACCAAGGTTAACAGTTTAAATTGTAGACTGACACATAACATGTTGAGTCGAGTCAGTAAACATCGTGGAAAGTATTGCATCTACATGTAAGTTGAAATTAGTGTAAAATATTAAAACAATGGGATACCTACCTGTTAAAAAAGAGATTAAGCTAATTTATGTCTCTTAGAAGCACAACTATTAATGGACTAGGTGAAGTTGGATTAATGACAGCAGGTTTAAAGAATAAGTTGGTTCAAAACTACAGCAGGGATGAGTCATGCATCGCTAGTCCACGGAATTTATCACTTTTTTCTCAGATGTACCCACCAGTAGCAATACCTCTGGTGGTTATAGGGTGTTTGCTTCAAAGGGGGAGGTTCTAATGCCAAATCGAAACTCGCCCAATGTTAAATGTTAAAGTATATTTAAGGTAGTGACGCGTTGGATATTGGGTCATTCAGATGTGACCTTGAAAACAGAGGTTTATACATTTCAAAGTTTAGTTGGCACGTATAAAGATATGATAGTGTTTACATATACATTTGATCAGTAATAATATGTGCTACTTAAAAGTTCAATATGATAAGTTTTGGGAAATTTTTTTATGCCCCCGCCATAAAATGGCAAGGGGCATTTATAGCTTACCCTGTTTCCGTCATTCCGTCATCATTTGTGGTTTCCGGTTCATTATCTCTGAACGGCGGTGCACACATTCAACCTCAAATTTGGTATATGGATACGTCACGGGAATATGCAGGTCAAAGTTCGAAGTTTGTCATGTTCCGATGATTTTTGGACGAGCTTAGCGCCTTCTGAACTTAGAAAAAAATAGAAATTTGTTCGCCTTTCCGTTCATTATCTTCTGCAAGGTTTGCACCACATTCAACTCAAATTTTGGTAATTATGGATATGTCACTGGGAATATTGCAGAGTCAAGTTTCGAAGTTGGTCATGGTCGATTGATTTTTGACAGAGTTACCCTTGACTTAGAAAAAAAATCAGAAAAATTGTTCGGTTTTCCGGTCATCTCTGCAACGAGTTGCACAACATTCAACTCAAATTTGGTATCATGGATACATCACAGGTCATGCATTTGGAAAAACTTTCAATTTCACCAGTAATCGTTATGAATTACTTCATTAGATTCACTGTAGGCGGGGGCTCGTTGTCGACCGACACATCTAGTTTATGAAAAAATCCAGAGTTATATCTTAATAATCGCGGCTTTCTACTAAACTAGCTGTTTAGTCTAATTATAATCACCCACAGTTTGTCAATCAGTAATCTAGTCACATATCATGTTTGTCAATGCAATATCTAGTCACATGTGTTCTGTCATCAATAAGTCACTACTGTTGTTCAATGCAGTAGTTAAATTAAAGCATGGTAAGTTGTCAGCTGCAGTCAGTCCAAGGTCGCCTACATGTTGTCAATGCAGGTCTCATGACAACATTTTGTTAAAGTTAGAATGTTCTCTTTTCAATAAACATCAAATTCAACAATATATAACATAATAATGTGTAATTATAATCTTCTAAAATATATTTGTATGTATCCATTTAAATCTATTGACAGAAGAGCACTAAATAATCTGTAATTAGGAATTGAAAGACAACTTCTGTAACCAATAACGTGATTTAAGGCTCCTGGCAGTACCAGCTAATATTTAAACGGTTCATTAGCCATATATAAGACATACAATTATAAAACACACCATGTATTTGGTGATAGAATACATAAACTTCGTTATACAATTTCATTTGTGTACCCATTTTGGTTTTGTTATTACACATTATGTCAATAATGTATATCAACAGAATTCTTCAGCTATTAATACCTTGCAGGTTGAATGTATAAATTAAATGAGAAATAATTTGTCATCCTTGGCCTTTAGTTGCTGTAATTTCAATTACATATATTTATTTAAAAGCTCAACAACTTTTTATCTTTACTGCATTAGTTTTCAGAAATGGCACGATACCTCACGCCAACATCGGAACAGTGTCTGATGAAAAGTTTAGAAGATTAAATCATAAGGGTTTTTTTTAATTTTTTCTTCTGTAACACTGCAACCTGTTCATCTTGAACCCTACCATCTATTGCAGTATTTCATGTTTGATCACCTCCACAAAGTGATAGTTCCACCTATAATCTACTGTCCATTCACATCAGTAGTGTATTTATAGTCATATTATCAGTACAATTGTTCCCTCACACATCCTTATACTAATGGTCAAACACACTAACTGACAAATTATTTCATTATCCATCCCAATCCCAAAGCGTGAAATCCTCTTGTAGCATACATACATATTGCCCTAGTGTAAACACATCTATTATATAACACCCACAGAATTTACAAGACTACCGTTCTAGTACCTAACCCATACAATGGTGTTATCAATGTCATGTCCTTTATAAATATGCCTTTAATGCCTGTTTAACATGATTAGCTGCACTCAGGACTCTTAATCCTCACCGTTAAATTGACAGAGTTGTTTCATCCTATCCACAATATGTGCATCTTCTGTCAATAATTTGAAATGGAACATAATAATTTTAGAAGATATAATACACATCATAAAATTACTATATTTGTACATTTTTGAGTTTATATTTGAAAAAAAGAGAACTTCTCTCAAACTTACCATGTTTGCATTAGAGCACTGCTTTGACAACATGTAGGCACTGACTGCAGAAATTAAGATTAATTAGACAATGGCAGTAGTGATGTATTGATGACAACGATTGACTGGACTATTCATGACACATGTATGGGACTTAGGATTCTTCCATGACAAACATTGGTGACTTATAATTGGACTAACCAAACAGTATATAGAAATCCGTCCCCGATTATAAAGGATATAACTCTGTAATTTCATAAACTAGAGGGTCGTGCACGAAAATCCCCGCCTTACATGAAAGTCTAATGAAGTAATTCATAACGTTACAGGTGAAATTGAAAGTTTCAATGCATGAACTGTAATGTATCTATACCAAATTTGAGTGAATGTGTGCAACCTTGCAGAGATAATGAGCGAAACGAACAATTTCTGATTTTTTTCTAAGTTCAAGAGGCCTAAACTCTGTCAAAATTCATCGGGAACCATGCCAACTTCGAACTTGACCTGATATTCCGTCCTGACATATCCAATACCAAATTTGTTGACAGTTGTGCACGTTGCAGGAGAATGAACAACGAACCAATTTCTGATTTTTTTTCCTAAGTTCAAGAGGGCTAACTCTTGTCAAAAAATCCATGGAAACCATGACCAACTTCGAACTTGACCTGGCATTATCCCGTGACGTATCCATATACCAAATTGAGTTGAATGTGTGCAACCGTTGCAGGATAAAAGACGGAAAAATGTGACGGAATACGAACAGGGTACGTAGTACCTGGCCATTTATGGCGGGCATAAAAATTTCCCAAACTTATCAATCTTGACCCTTTTAAGGAGCCAATATTATAACTGATCAAGTTAATGTAACACTATCATATCTTTTATCCAATGATCTTTTTCAAAGTGTCAACATCTGATGACCCACTCCCATCGCCGTCATACCTTAAATAACTTAAATTTAACCATTGCGAGTTTGATTTGGAATAGACCCCCCCGGCCGGAAAGCAAACACCCTCAAAACCACCAAGGTATTGTACTGGTGGCGCGTAGCATCCTAGGAAAAGTGAAAAGTTGTCCGTGTGGGACTACTGATGCATGACTCATCCCTGCTGTAATTGACAATATTCTTAAACTGTGGTCATTAAGCCATTATCTTTTCACCTAAGTAAATTAAATATTTGTTGCTTTCTAAGAGACATAAAATAGCTCCTTAATCTCTTTTTTTAAGCAGGTATGTATCCATTTATTAAATTATTTTACATAATTCAACTTACTGTAGGATGAAATATTCCACGATGTTTACTGATCGAACCACATGTTATTTCAGTCTACAATTTAAATGTACTTGGTCTAATTTTTTAATTTGGGTAAACGGAATAGTTAGCTCAAGTATAAAAGTTAAATTTCAAGGGTCCAACACAATAATCATTTAAGAAGAAATAGCCCATGACGCACCACGTTTTCCTAAACTGTGTCACTTAAACAGAGGAAGAACTTATTTTAGTATGTTACTGCGTGTTTCTAAATGGATAAGTAATTGTATGGATCGGTATATATAAAATACAGTGTGTGTCTAACTGGAAATACTTAAATGTATTATATCGGGTATATACAGTTTGTGTCGAACAAGGGAAATACTAATATTATCCAGGTATATTATACGGTGTGTCTAACTGGGGGAATTACTAAATGTATGTATCAGGTGTTGTCTAACTGGGGGAAATACTAAATGTATGTATCAGTATATATACATGTGTTCTAACAGGGGAAATACTAAATGTATAATCGGGGATAACAGTTGTGTTCTAACAGGGGGAAATACTAAATTTGTATGCTGTATTCAGGTAATATATACCATGATGTGTTTCTGAACGGGGAATAAACTAAATGTATGTATTCAGGTATACAATACTAAATGTTATATATCGGTTGTTCTACTGGGGTGGAAGGGGGGAAAATACTAAATGTATTGTATCCAGGTACTATATACCAGCTGTGTGTTCTAACAGGGAATACCTAAATGTATATGTATCAGGATAAATACTAAATGGAGATATTGGGTGTTATAACAGCGGGAAATGACTAAATTATGTATCAGCCAGGTGAAATAGCGGTAGATACGCGATACCATCGAGATATAGGGTACGTCGTATAGACGGCGCGCAAAGCACGCAGTGAGAGTAGTCTTCTACTCCTCCACGTGTTCGCGTACGGTATTCCATATGAATGAAGGCGTCGGGAGGGTCGTATCCATCCCTCATTCCTTTCTTTCGTTGTATCATACCTTCTATTATCGCCCACGCCGCGCGTTATTATATTAACAGTGTCTAACTGGGGGAATACCTAAATGTTAATCCGGTATGATTCATGTTGTGTTTAACTGGGGAAATATAAAATGTTATGACTTTCAAGGTTAATATACATTTGTGAAAGATCATGGGTTTTGTCTAATCTGGGCAGAAATACTGATGTTATATTATCGGTGTTGTCTTCCTACTGGGAAATACTAATATGTAATTGTACAGGTATATATACAGTGTGTGTCAATACTGTGGAAAATACTAAACTGTATTATTTACTTGGTGCCCTGGGTCTACTGGGACATACTAAATGTTGATGTATCAGGTATATACAGCAAGGTGTGTCTAACAGGGAAATTACTAATGTTATATTTGGGCAGTCTAACTGGAGGGGGAAATATAAATGTATTGTATCAGTATATATCAGATGTGTGTGTCCAGACTGGGAATACTATAAGTGTATATATCGGGGGTGTGTCTACTTGGAAATACTGAAATGATATATCAGGGTGTCTAACTGGGAAATACTAAATAGTATTATATCGGGTGTGTCTAACTGGAGGGAAAACTAAATTATTTTAATCAATCTTATATAACAAAGTTGTGTTCTAACGCGGGAATACTAAATGTATATATGTGGTTGTTCTTAAACTGGGAAATAACTGAAATGTATATACGGGGTATGTCTAACTGGAAATACAAAGCTGTATATATCGGTAGTGTTTGTCTAACTGGGAAATACTAAACTATTCAGTATGATTAATTTCCAGGATACTAATTATATAGTCGTGGCTGCTATGTGTCATAACTCGGTGGGCAAATACTAAATGTATATTGGAGTTGATTCTGAAGCCTGGGAAATACTAATGTATTATCAGGATATATGTGTCATAACTGGGGGAATACTAAACTGTATGTATCAGTTATATATCAGTGTGGTGTTCTAACTGGAAAACTAAATTGTAATGTATTCAGGTATATACAGCTGGTTGTATGTCTAACTGGGGGGAAATACTAAATGTTAGTATCAGGTATTATATACATTGTTTGTTGTCTAAAGGGGGAAGGAAATATAAACTGTTATTATGGCGTTGTTTTTTCTGTGCCTAACTGGGAAAGCTAGGGGGAGGGAAATTACTTAATGTAATTTGTTATTCAGGTTAATTACAGTTGTGTGTTCTTTAACAGCGGGGAAATACTAAATGTAAATATGGATGTGTCTAACTGGGAAAATAGAAAATACTAATGTATGTATCAGTTATATAACAGTGTGTGTTAACAGGGGGAAAATACCTAAATTGATGTTTAGATGGTATTTAACTGGGGGAAATACAATTGTATGAATCAAGTTATATTACAGTGTTTCTTGTCTAACTGGGGGAAATACTAAATGTATGTATCAGGGTGTGTGTCTAGCTGGAGGGGGACGGAATACTAAATTATATATCGGGATATACAGTTTGTGTTAACTGGGG